>VDFB02008263.1:31544-46579 GCA_007258455.2 Sequoia sempervirens
GAGAGAGAGAGAGGGAGGGAGGGAGTGGGAGAGAGATAGAGGGTAGAGGGTTTAAGGGTTTAAGGATTTAAGGTTTAAGGGTAGAGGGCTAAGGGTAAAGTGGAGAGACATAGGAGTGAGTGAGAGAGAGAGACTTGAGAGAGGGAGAGGGGGTAGGAGACAGAGAGATAATATTTAAATATTTTATATGTTAGTAATATTAATTAGTTAAATATAATATTTTATACATTAGTAATATATATATATACATTAACAAAAATATAGAAATAATATTTAAATATTATACATAATAATATAATATATTATATATTAAATTATAAACTATATTGTATATTATAAACTAGATATATTAAAATAAACTATAAAATATTTATTGCATTTTCTAAATCATATATTATAAAGTGTATAACATTTTTTAAAATCATATATAAACCAAATTGGATATCCGATTCAAAACGGATATCCGATTTGAAACGGATATCCAATTTGAAACAAATATCTGATATTTTTGACACAAAATTTATTTCCTAGGGATTAGCCTCGGGCTTGCTTTGGAATTTGGCTTGGACATGCCAATCCTAGGAAGTCAACGCAAAAAACGTGTTTGACAACTTACCTTGTTTTTCTAGACTTCGCCCATGTGGCTGACAACTTTTTTTTAGCCAAAATTGATGAAACGAAAAGGGTTTGTAGAGGAGACTCTCAACTTTCGACCAATATAAATTATTCTTTACTTTGAATTTAATAAATAATTATTATTCATTTTCTAGTAGAATTACAACTAAAGTCCTGATTGATAGGCTGATTGAAAAACATCTATAACTTTCAAACGATATCATATTTTTTGAATCCAAAACATGCATCACATTCTATGCTTCGCATACTATAGGATTAAAAAAATTGAATTTCATGAATTTTTGACCAAGTTACGGTGGTCGACATACAAGTTTTATATTTTTAAAAGTTGTAATAAAAAATCATAATTAATTATTTACTTGGAAAAATTTACAAAAAATATACACATCCAAACATGAGTCCTCTACTTATATCTAAAATATTTTAAAAAAATATTATCATTTTATTTTGGTTAGGTGGTCAAACACCTACTTTTATTTTTTCCCTGAAATTTAAGTATTACTGATTGAAATTTCAAATTTTCACCAAATAGACTTTTAAAAAAATAAAAAACTTAGTAGTTTTGAAACTACATTCAATTTGCCACAAATTCTATTCTTACATATTTTTGAAATAATATAGATAACTTATTCAAATTTTTATGTCAAGTTGTTTAACTTTGATTTTTCTGAATTTTCATTACCACTTAAGGGCCTGTTTTTTCCATGATGATCTTGCACATACCCATCATTCATAGACATAGTTTAGCATCATCCGCATTTTGAGCATATCTTACATGGTTGAAACAAGGTACAAAAGGAAACAAAGAGAAATGGCTGATCCAAACAACTTCATCAATCCATTTTCAAATCCCCCATTAGGGACATTGAGACCTCACAAAACTTTATTGGACAAATTTGTCACTAGAGAACAAGGACACATTGTAGTTGAAGACTTGGACGCTACTGCACAAGACCCAGAGTTTTCCTCTTTTGCAAATGAGTACTTGGAAAATGATCCCCAATGATAGAAAAATTACTAGTAGAAGGTGCCACACTACCTCCTGGATTTGACATTCACACACTGAAAAATACATCTACCCAAGTGACAAACATGATGACATCTGGTGCCACTATCCCTCAAATAACTACAACTATACCATTTGGAGTACCTACACATAGTGCCACAATAGTACACACATCCCCATTTGGTACATCAAGCATGACACAAGGCCTTAATTTTACTATAGGGGCATCATTGTGAAATCCCTTTGACACCAATACTAGAAACAAAAGGCCTAAAGTTGGCACAAACACAACAACTACTATACCAAGCATCAACATCACTAGTGCCATACCACAGATAGGGGTCTCACAAACATGAAACATACCTTTCATCCAACATGGAAGCCAACTCAATCCTTCATAAAACATATACATTCCCTATTAATCAATTTCAAATCAAAGCCTATTCTCTAACATTCCAAACCAAAATCTTCCCTTCATTCCAACACTAAACCAAAATCCATCAAAAAACGTTGGATTTCAAAACACTTACATAGACCCCAACAATCCAACCAACACATCATTGACACAAGTGGATGTTCTGCAAACACAAATGCAAGCCCTTCAACATCTGATGGATAATATGGTAGTGTCTAGTAAAAGAACTTTTTCAGCAAAAGACTTATGTCCATTTCCCTTTGACAAAGCATTATACATGACACCTTTCCAACATGGGTATGTTATACCAAACTTTCCTAAGTATAATGGGAAGCATAATCCTGTTGAACATGTAAGGGAATTTTCCACAATGTGTATAGCTGTCGCATATGACCCCATGTATCTCATGAGACTTTTTCCATGAAGCCTTGTTATAATAACACTCAAATGGTTTTCTCAACTTCCATATGGCATAAGATCATGGGGTGAACTTGCTAAAAAAATTATTGAACATTTCTCCTTTAACATTGACAAAAAAATCACGATAGCATCCTTATTTCACACTACACAAGATGAAGGAGAGAACTTTATCACATTCTTATAGATATGAAGGACCCTAGCTAGTCAATGCCCTGTTGAAATACCTGAAAAACAAAAGGTCACCATATTCCTAGAAAATCTCAATTCAAAATTGAGAAGTGACTTAAGAGGACACTGTTGCACTTCTTTTGTGCAACTAGTAGAAAAGGGTATCATACTTGAAAAGGATCTCATTAACAAAATTGAAATCAATATGCCAAATAGAAATCCAAATGTTCAGAACATCCCCAATGACAGGAACAAATTTTGGTCTTGAAACAAAAATGTAACCAATGATGGGATTGTTGATGCTAAAACTCTATAGGAAGGACTGATCATTACACTTAGAGGACACAACCCCTATATCAACAAACTCAACAACATTGATCAAACTACCAACGCTATCCAAAACACCCAGTAGCCATGACCACAAAGGATGTTTTTTAAATGCGAATTCACTCCCCTAGGGGAGCCAATTTAATCAATATTTAAACAACTACTGCAACACAACCTCATACAACTTCAAGAGCCAAGACAATATGATCCAAGACAATTCAAACCCTTATAGTGGGATGATAATGCTTTTTGTGATTTCCACCGAACTACATGACACAATTTACAAAATTATCGACAATTGAAGATTATATAGGATTTTGTCGAGAACAAAACTATTGAAGTTAATAGACAGAAATAGACATCCTCAAATACTAATCACAAGGTATTTACTGATCCATTACATGACCATGGAAAAGGAAAAGCCCCCAGTTTGGGAAATAAGACCAATAATTCAGCCAACTATGCTAATGTCAAGTATGATTATAACCATGGACCAATCATAAATCACATTCGAGCCACCAATGAACATGTCAACACTATTACCATAAAGAAAAATCCTGAATGTGCTATCAACACTCACCGAACCAAGATATCCATCCAAGGCCCTCCATCATAGCAACAACCATAGTCTTCCAAGCCTCAATACAATTTACTTGACCAGTTGGGGAAGACCCCAACACAAATTTCTATCTTGGAACTATTGCATATATTTCCCAATCACCGATCTATTCTAGAAAAAGCTTTGCAAAGTACCACTGTCCCCAACAACCTTGATGTCAATCATTTCCAATAGATGGTAGGCTACCTAACCAAATCTCATCATGCTACCTTCTCTGAACAAGATTACGCAACTGAGAAGACACACCATAATGACCCTTTGCACCTTGAAGTTCTTGTTCATAAAATGAAAGTTAGATGAGTCATTAAGGCATATGATGATGAAGAGTGATCATCTAAAGGAGCTGTAATGCTCCCCATCAAAATTGGTCCTATAGTTATGGATACAAATTTCCAAGTCTTGGATCTCTTCCTCCCATATAAAATTTTACTCGATAGACCATGAATACATCTATGAAGGAAGTCCCTTCCACTTACCATAAATGTCTTAAATTCCCATACAATGGCACCAAGATCACAATAAATGGTGACCCTGATACTTTCCAATATTGCACTAACCTACGAGGGATACCCTAATGAAAGGTGCCTATAAACCAAGAGGCTTCATCATCTAACTCATCCCAATATATTGATCCATCCATTCTTTCCAAAACTTCTACTTCCCAATCATTACCTTCCACTCCTAAGGTTGAGATCCAAGATAAGGATTGTGGATAATATCATATGAAAGCATCTTATTGTGTTATCCATTTGGTTTCTCCCAAATCATATGATTTACCAACAATATATAGGAGACAATCATTGGTCACCATACACATCCCTCCCACAACTTTCACAAAATGGGGGGAACTAAGTAAAGAAGCTATCAATGAAGAAGATGTGATCTCTTGGTTATACAAAGAAGATAATCAAGAACCTCCTCCGCCTACTTAGATACCCACAAATCAATATGGAAATGGTTTCAAGATAATGAAAAACAAAGGATATAATGGACATAGTGGGTTAAGATTACATCAGAATGGGAGGACTGAACCTATCATTGTTTCTAAATGGTTGAAAGGCCTAGGGCTTGGGTTTCAACCACTCCAGATTGGTGTTTCTAGTACTGCATGTCCTTTACTAGAGGAAGTAAGTGCTTATAAAGTTATCAAGACATCCAATGAGTCATCTGACCAACCCTACTACGATTCCCCTGACTCTAACGAATATGAGTGGGATTCCCTATCCTCCAAATAAACTATTTGGGTAACTTGATCAAATGCTTAAATCCTCACAAAATCCACTGAATTCCTATCCACAAACATCTTTGACAAAAGAGGAATGGCTCAAACATTACTTTTGGGAATCCCTTGATCCTACCTCTTGGGAACTCAAGAAAAATCCACTTCTGATAACCAAACCTTGACAATAGGCCCATCTTAGAATCTACCTATTCCCAAGAAAAATAGTAAGGAGGATTTGGTAAGAGACTTTTGTGACTATGTCAACAACTCAACCTTTACCTTGAATCCTTTGAAATTTGATACTTTTGATGATGACATGCCCTTAGTATATCCCCAACTTATCGATTGGGATCAACAAGATACCCCCGTCTTAGATATCTTTGAGAACGATGAAGCAATAGATGAGTTCATGGGACTATGAGAAGGCATACCTAGTGGTGACCATAAGGCTGGATTTACCATAGACTTGAATAACATGGATTATTTTGGGGAGTTCGTTCAACCCTCCAGTCACAAAAATAAGAAAAATAATGAAAAAAATTAAAATGATGAGTCCCTAGGTGAAAATCAAAAGATACCTTTGGATGATGAAAAGGAAAAAAAGGACACATCTAAGGGAAAAAACCTCTATGAGGCGCCCATGGATGGAGGTTTGAACATTCTCCCCATTTCTTAAGAAAAGTCACCAATGTTGGTTGAAGAATATGTGGAAATCAACATAGGAACTTAAGATAATCCTTGACTAATCTATTTTGCAGCATCTTTGATAGAAACAAAGCAATTTGAATTTAGTAACCTCTTCACACAAAGATAGATCAACTTTTCATGGTCATATGTAGATATGCCTGGACTAGATCTTGACCTGGTATTGCATCATTTTCCATTACAACCAGGTGCTAAACCAGTGAAGCAGAAATTAAGAAAAATGCACCCGAAAATTTCTTTATTAGTCAAGGTTGAACTAAAGAAATTGTTGGATGTCAATTTTATCATATCAATTGACTATGTAGATTGGATTTCCAATCTTGTACTAGTGAAAAAACCAACTAGGGGCATCTGCATCTATATAGACTTCCAAGATATAAACAAAGCATGTCCTAAAGATGACTTTCCTCTGCCAAATATTGACATGATTATGGACCTAACAACAGGATATGAAATGTTATCCCTTATGGATGGTTTCTTGGGATATAATCAAATTATAATTGCACCTAGACCAACATAAGATAGCTTTCACTTGTCCATGGGGAACTTATTCTTGGAACGCCATGCCCTTTGGACTTAAAAATGTCAGAGCAACATATCAATGCACCATGACAACTATTTTCCATGATCTCATTCACACTCTCATGAAATACTATGTGGATGATCTAATAGCTAAATCATTGACAAGGGTTGATCATTTACAGGTCTTAGATAAGATTTTTCAAAGACTAGAAGAATACAAAGTGAGGCTAAATCCAAAGAAATGTGTATTTGGCAGGAAATTAGGAAAACTTCTAGGACACACCATTTCTAGATGAGGCATTGAAGTGGACCCAACAAAGGTGAAAGCTATAATGGACATGCCTCCACCGACCAATATAAGTCAACTACGAACACTACAAGGGAGACTGTAGTCTATCAGGCAATTCATAGTGCAGTTAGTAGATAAAACACATCCCTACCAACATCTCCCCCCACCCAATAGGAAACCCATGCCCTTGACGGTCAAGTAAAACAATCCCAACAATCAAAGTGCACAACAAACAATCGATCCGCTCATATTTATTAGCAAGGACATGCCATCTAATCTCATAATACTCTATACCTATCCATCTAATACCATCATACACATAAAAATGGGCAAGCTCACTATAACCCTTCTAGGTATCATAGAGGGCTCTCTCACCCCTTATCGACAATCGAAGAATCCTATAGACATCCTCTAAGGTAATAGTTGCCTCTCTTGTAGGCAAATGGAAAGATGATGTCTCTGAATTCCATCACTCCCAAAGTCCAGTGAGCATCCCTTGGTTTTTCCAAATAGTGAGCATAAATGTCACATGATGCAATCCAAGGTTCCATATCAACCATCTCTTTGCACTGCATAATTGGTCTTGCAACTCATAGGTAGTCGGCCTCAACTCTCAGGTGTATATCAGATCCAAAACAACCTACAAATGCATAACAAATACCTTGTGTTAGAAATATAAAGCCAATTCTTATGATACAATTTTTTAAAAATTTGACACCTGCAAATGCGTCGTTCTATTATCAAATGCGTTACACAATGCATATGTGTCATTCAACCATGCAAATGTCTCGAAGAACTTCGAATGTGTCATTTTATCTGTTAAATGTGTGACCGCAAACCTACATATGTGTCATACCATTACTACATGCGAACAATCATGCATATGCATAACATGAATATCAAATGCGGTGCATCAAAATACATGTGTCACTGTGCTTAACAAATGTGATGCAAGATAAAACAAATGTGTTGATTTAATTAAAAATAAAAAACAAGCCTTGACAAGTTTTTACAAATGTGACATATCACGAGTAGATGCATCCCATACAAACACATTTGTGTCAAACGCGATATGACACATGCAAAAAGGAACTTTAAATGCCTAAAAATGTGTGAAAATTCAAATTTCAAAAGACAATTTGGGGTACATACTGGGGGTCTTGCATTGGCTGGCTGTCTGAAAGTCCTAACTCGATAACCACAATGCTCAGTGTATGGAATGGGTGACATTTTGGTTGAATGCTCCAAAGCAAAATCAAGGTTTTCTAAACTTAAAGCCTGTGAAAATGAATCCATTTTTCACCCAAATCCTATTTATTCCTAGGGATTTGGAGGTTTTTTTTTTTTTCCCAAACCTTTGCACTGGCCGCACTATTTGCAAACTTCTGATGATCATTTCACATACCAAACCTCGTTGAAACTAATTTCTATTGCCATCATCAAACTTATGGCTATCAAAGTACCTAATTGGGACAATTTCCAATTTTTTTTTGAAATTTTCAAACATTTGTCATTTTTCCCGAGGGGGCATACCCTTACCTATCTCACACTGGGGCATGATTGGGACATGTTATTTTTTATTCTTCGACACAAACACCAAAATGACATTATGTCAAAGAGGGGAAAATTGTAGACATTGAAAATTGTCCTAGGCATGTGACTCTAATTTTCATCATAATTCTAATCTTCATTTTAATAATTAAATAATGTTAATTGTTTAATTATTTTCTAAAGTCATTTTTCCTCTATTAATTAAATAACTTTAATTATTTAATTAAGTCATTCTTACCTTTATTCTTCTAATATTTATTTAATTACGTCGCTAATGAAATCAATTCTTAATTAAATAATCATTTAAAATTATTTAATTAATTCCAACCACACTTTTGGCTAGATAATTAAATAATCACTTTAATTATTTAATTATTATTTAGCCTTTTCTATCTTTAACTAAATAAATCTTTATTTATTTAATTTAATCTTAAATCTTGAATGTTGAATTAAATTATTATTTAATTCATAAAAAGGTTTATCCATGGCATATCCCTCTGTGATTGGATAATATTTGTGTTATCTAATTAGTCATTTATCACTTATGTCTAGATCTAATTAGACCAGTCAATTATCTACTGATTTAATATTTGATTGTCTTTGACGAATAGACTTTCTGTCTTAATCAGTCTATTATCTAGATTTATTCTTATCTTTTGTGTGCAAACCTCTATTAATTAAATAAATTTAATTAGTTTATTCTCATCTTCTATCTATTTCAATCTTTATCTTTACATGCAAAATTTATTCTTTTGAGTTTTGAATAGTCTTTTAACTAAAGATTAAATTATTATTTAATTCAATCCCCACCTTTTATGTTTTATCACTCGTGTTATTACTAACACTAATCTCAATGCATGTCACACCTTTCAATCTTAATCATTGATTTATCTTTTAATATGAGTATTTCATTTGAAAACCATGTTTTCTATAAATTGGCTTTACCTTCATCATTATTACTCCTCCCAAAATCTTATGAGTTTTGGAAGCAATCAACTGTTTAATCTTTGATGTTTTGTTAATAACACTATCATGAGGCTATACTTGCACACTTAAGAGAAATATGAGGGCAATTATCATACAAAAAAAAAATGGAGAAGTGCAATCAAGGTTATTCATGGAATTACATAGATTTTCGGTGAGATCTTTCTGTCATTTATGCTTTTTATTCCATTGTTCTTTGTTGTTAGCATAGGTTTAGTTTGAGTTTATGCATTATATTACTTAACCTACTTATTTCCTTGTATTACACTTAGCAACCTTTGGTAAGGGACCCCATACTTTTATATGGGACAATGATTCCTAGCTATCCATTCATAAGTAAGCATATTAGCATTTACCTCATGGGCCCACAATAGAAGTCACTCCCACCTAATTAATTTTAGGATTTTTGGTGTCTCTTATGTGTTTTTATTGTTATATTAGAACCTCCCTAGTAAATAATCCCAATAGGGTCCTTATCCTTTTTGAGCCTTAGATTTTTTAATATTTTGTATTTTTCTTAGTATAGGCTTTCAAAACAAACAAAAAAAGAAAAAAATTGAAAAAATCACAAAATCTAGAAAATTTTAAAATCCAAAAAAAAAAAAGTTTCAATAGGTTCATCTCACCTCTTACTAGGTTTCAAGAAAATAAAAACATGGAAAAAATTAGTACACATATATTTATAAGTAGTCTATACAATCAAATCAAGAGTTTATAGGTTGAACTTAGAGTTGATGAACAAGATATGGTAGATCTTGAACTTAAACTATCTCCTAGGTTTTTTGAGATTTATACACTTGATGATATTACTCAAACCTATCTAGATCACTTTATAGGTTTGAATAAAACACATTTTTTAGAGAAAATTATAGAGGAGGGTGCTACACTCTCCCCTAGCTTTGAACAATCCAATTAAGTAAGCTTATTAGGAAGGAAACTATAGTTACCTCCACCTTTCAAAATCCTTGTATGATATGCCCCAAAATGTAACCATAATTGCCTCTAACATCAACCAACCAAAACCCAACAACTTCACCACATAAGGACCTATAGTACAACATCGACCTTCTAAAATTCATTATATGAACATTCATAATAAATGATGACCTATCCCCTAGAATAAAAGAAGTATTTGATATTTTTTCTAGTTCATCATTGTCTAATCCCATTAATAGGAGTATGACTCCACCTATCCTACAACAAAAAACATTGTATAACCCTAAATTATTCTTAGAATTTAGCCCAACCTAACTAGTCAAAACATCCCTCAAACTGTAATGTCCCCTTTTTAGCTCGTTCTAGTTCTTCATAAATTAGCCTATTAATTGACCCTTATAGGCTAATGTAGATGGTTGGAGGGTCTTGTTTGGC
This sequence comes from Sequoia sempervirens, assembly GCA_007258455.2. Taxonomy (NCBI): domain Eukaryota; kingdom Viridiplantae; phylum Streptophyta; class Pinopsida; order Cupressales; family Cupressaceae; genus Sequoia; species Sequoia sempervirens. Next base: position 41,780 of record VDFB02008263.1, read on the forward strand.
AGATATCAGGATGGTTTATTCTATAGAGCTTTGGGTGGTTAAGGATTGGACTTTGTTTGGTGATTTAGGACTCGGTTTCACACACTTAATATTTATAGTAAATCAGCGGGTCATGAGAGTCTAATGTTTCTATTTATAGTAAGCCACTTGGACATGTGGTGAGTTTAGTGTTGATCCAATTTTCAATTAGCTGGGCGAAATAAGGAGTAATGTGCAAGTTATATTATTTAATTATTATTAAAGGTGACTTTAATAATAGTTAATCATTAAAAGTATATTATTATAAAGTTATATTATAACTTTATGTCTAAAGGGGCTATTTAATGACTTAAAGTGCATTTAATGAATAATTAAATTGGGCGCCCATTTTGAGGAATTATTATAAAGTTATTAAATGCACATTTAATATTATTATTAAATAATTGAAAATAATCTTCTAGAGGGTTGACCTCTTCTTGGAGAAATAATATATAAATGGATCAACCAAGCTATTACAGAATCATCTAGGATTTTGACATTTGACTTGAGTGTTTTGCTGTGGAGAAGAGGAAACCTAGGGTTTCTGTAATTTCTACATTTCTTGATCATTGGGAATGAAAGCTCTCATTGATTCACACACCTGAGGTTGTGAAATATCTTTTGAAGGATTGCCTCATGGATTGGCTTCATTCAGGAGTTAATATTGTGATTTTTGGTGAAGATTGTTTGAAATGGTTTTGAAGATATTATGTGCTATCATTGGAGATCATTTTCAGATTGTGAGGGTATCAACTTGAGGAACACTTTCAGTGGTTTGGAATTGGAAAGGATCTGATTTATTAAGAATCAATAAATATCATTATGGAGGGATGATTTTGCAGAGAGAGCATTAAGATTGGTCTGGTCCTTGTTGTGAGGAGTTCACAGTCATCAAGATCACAATTTGGTAGCATCAAATCAAACATAAATCATGGAATGATAAGGAAGAGGTCACTGTTATGAGTGAAGCATATATATATATATATCATGGCTCTCATATCCTTCTAGGTGATAGGGAGTGGGGTTGGAGGAATCAATCACAGATTCCTGCTCTAGGCCTTTCCTTGTAAGACCTGGTGCTTTGCTTCACCAATCTAACCTATAGGTCCCTACTCATGACTAGGTGCCCCTGGTTTGTTTGCCCAACCCCTCTTCTATCAACAAGCTTCCCTTCTACCAAGCCAACCTTGGTGCTTCGCCACATATTCTCCATTGGCCCTTACTCTTCTTTAAAGACCAAATCCTCTCCACATTCAACTTGATAACTTGCAGAGGTGTAACACATTTAAAAAGCTTCAAGGGACTCTATCTAGGGTCCTTGTACCTCCTCAAGACTCCCTTTAACCAACGCTTCCACAAAATGCATTCCTAGGGTTTGAAAAGGCTACAAGCCTAGAGCCCCAATTAGGCCTCTGAACAGTGATAAAATGCAATTTTCTTTTGAACCCACCAAAAGACCTAGGTTCTTTATTTATGGCTTGTTTTTCTCATGCCTACACCTTAAAGATTTTTAGGGTTTTAGCCCTATACAGCCCGTACTCTGTCCACACTCAAAACTGACCCAAAAGCTAGGGTTTTCAAACTTTGCAAGGTTGTTTCAGACTGTCATAAAGTTCTCACTCCAGATGAATTGTTAGAACCTCCTCCTAACTACCTTGCACTACCAAGACCCTCAAGAAAATTCACAAAAAAGAGTTTCTCAAAAATCTCATTTCCCCTGCAAGTTATGTGACTTTTTCTCACTGTCTTCCCTAGCCGGACCTGCACTGGCTCGCCTAGGGCATCATTTTGCTAGCAACTCCTGCAACCACACAACTCCTAATTTCTACCATATGTACAGGCATGGAGTCTAGGCACATTTCCCAAAAGGCATACAATTTGTACAGTGGGAAGGTGCTCTAAACCTCCATTTTCTTAAAACTGCCTGTTTCAGGCCAGAAAAAGATAGAAAGCAAACTATATACAAATGAAAGATGAAAATGATTAGTAAATACAAATGAATGGCACTCTAAGCTTGTATAGTGTTCACACTACATCCTACAAACACAATAACAACAAATTTATTCCATTAAAGCACAGTTTGGATGCAAAGAACAGGAAAACTGCCTCACAGAACGTTGTTTCCTTCAATATTACAAAATTTTACCAAAACACTAAAACCTCCAACCCTATTCCATGGTCGAGGCATGCCTTAAATAGGCCATCAAAACAAATGAGATGCTTGGGTCGAGCCTTTGGATGACCTAATGGCAAAAGTTATAAAACCCCCTGTGTTTTTCAACTCCTTGCCAACTTTTTACAACTTAGCACAATGATGTTGTAAAACTATTTCACACTTGTCAACTTCTTTCCCAAAGATCAAAAACATCCCTAAGCTCAACAAAATGGTCAACATGACCTTATGATAACACAACAAAATTTGAACTTCCTTCTAGACTTCAGGAAAACCCAATGTTTCCCAGGTGCTCCTGCACCATTCTCCCCCTCTCAGCTCAAACAACTAAGGAATTTTAGGAGAGATCAGAGACATATCAATGCCTTGCTTCTTGAACTCGGCTTCAGCCACCCAAGTAGCTTCTGATTCAGGCTTGTTCTTCCATTTGACAAGATGCTCCATGTACACCTTGTGCCTTGTAGACTTGTGCACTCTTGACTCCAAGATCTTGCTCTGCTTGTAGCTTGTCTGGAGTTGGTAGTGTCATGTTGCTGACATCCTTGAATATCTCCCTACTATTCTGATCCATGTCAGTGACTGTCCCCTTATACTTGATCAGATCAGCCACATTAAACACTGGAGATATGCCTAGGTCTGCTGGTAATTCCACCTTGTAAGCATTCTTTCCATACTTGGCTAACACCTTGCATGGTCCCACTCTTTTCATCTGGATTTTGGTTGACATCCCCTTCTGCAATCTGGATTTGTTAAGGTGGACCATGACATAGTCCCCTACTGCAAATTGTACATCCTTCCTTGACAAATCAACTTTCTCCTTCAACTTTTGGGTTGTTGCTGTGACTGTTTTCTTGACTCGCTTCCTAAATCTCTTTCATGGTCCGAAAGGAAATATTCTCAGATGTCCACTCCTATTCTCCATAGATCCAAGGTCTCGAAATTACAAATGCCTCTTGGGTGCATCCCATACACAACCTGAAATGGACTCTTCCCTGTTGTTCGATTGGCACTGTCATTATAAGCATACTCAGCTTGGGAGATAACCATATCCCATGTCTGTCCATATTCTTTAGTTAAGCACCTTAGAAGATTACCAAGCACCCTGTTAACTACCTCTGTTTGACCATCGGTCTGAGGATGGTAAGCTGATCCAAAAGACAAGTTGGTACCCAATCTGCTCCATAGAGTCTTCCAAAAATGACTCATGAACTTCACATCTCTGTCAGAAACAATGCTTAGAGGCAAGCCATGGATTCTTACAACCTCCTTGAAGAAAAGGTGAGCTATGTAACTCGCATCATGAGTAGTTTTGCAAGGAATGAAGTGACTCATCTTGCTAAATTTTTCCACTACTACATAAACATTGTCAAAACCAGTTTTGGTCTTAGGAAGACCTTACCACAAAATCCATACCACACACTCCCATGGTCTCAGGAATGGGAAGGGGTTGATATAAAACCAACATTTCTAGCTCCTCCTGCCATGCACACAACACATTGTTCCACACATACCTTCTAACATCTCTTGCCAACTTAGGCCAATAATAATAGAATCTTTGTACTAGTTCTAAGGTCTTATTTATGCCAAAATGCCCACTAAGACTCCTACATTATGCTTTTCTCTTTGAATCAGATTTTCTCCTCATTGACCCTCTTCTTGAACATACATAACTCCATTTCTTAAACAACAACCCACTTTTACAAGGTATACTCGTGAATATTGCTATGGAAATGATTCTCAAAATTAGAACATACCTTTTGTAGGCCTCTGAAAAGTCTCTATCCCTCTCCATATAGATCCTGAAACCTCTATGCCAATGCTCTTGAGTTGTATCTCTTAGTAATCACAACAATCTTTCTCTCGCTTAATGCATCCTGCCCACCTTGTTCATTTGTCCCTTCTTGTGCTTGATAGTGAATGTGAAGGCTTGGATGTATTCCATCCATTTCAAATTCCTATTACTTAACTTTTCTTGGGTGTTGATATAACTAAGTGCTTGGTTATCAGTAAAGACCACAAACTCTTTGGGTAACAAATAATGCCTCCACTTCCTAAGGGACTGCACTAAAGCATACAACTCCAGATCATAGGTAGAGTACTTTTGCTTGGCTTCATTGAGCTTTTCACTAAAGAAGGCCACAGGCCTACCTTCTTGACTAAGTACTCCTCCTACTGCTACTCCACTTGCATCACACTCAACAGTGAACAACTTGTCAAAGCTAGGTAATAGGAGAATTGGTTGAGTTGCCACTTCTTGTTTCAGTTTCTCAAACCCTTTATCAGCCTCTTGAGTCCACTTAAACTTTGTTTTCAGACCACCTTTGATAGTATCTAGGACTGGTGCACATATACCACTAAAGTTCCTTATGAATTTTCTATAAAATTGGGCCAATCCATGAAAACTCCTTACCTCTGTTGTTGTGGTTGGTGTAGGCCAGTTTAGGATGGCTTCCACCTTGCTTGGATCCATCTTTAATGAGCTTTTGGACACTACAAAACCCAAGTAGAAAATCTCTTGCTTGAAGAACTCACACTTCTCAAGGTTTATTGCCAACTTCTCCTCTTGCAACCTTTTAAAAACCATCTCCACATGCTTGAGGTGTTCATCT
>VDFB02008263.1:46679-60617 GCA_007258455.2 Sequoia sempervirens
ACTATTATGCTTTGGTAGATTTTTTGCCAAGCATCCATAGCTTGTTCGGAAGCACTTGTTTTAGGCTTTTACCCATAGCATGAAGGCGTTGAACTGTTTGATAAAATGCATTGGTAGACATGTATGAAAAATGTGGTAGCATAGAAAAGGTAGTGAACCATTTGAAAAAATGCTTCAAATTAATGTGGTCTCATGGTGATGGAATGCCATAACGAATGCCATGACAAGCAAATTACTATGGATTGTCATGGGAATCTTACCACCATGAGACCACAATTCTTTGAGTGCAATTTTGAAATAGTTCACTACCTTGTCTATGCTATTGCTTACCATTATGCTTTGATAGATCTTTCCAAGCATCCATAACTCTGTTCATAAGCACTGCTTTGTGGTTTGTTTTAGCGCGTTAGTTAAGCAGCTGAACCGCTTGATAAAATGCTTTGGTAGACATGTATGAAAAATGTGGTAGCATCGACAACTATCACCATTTGATATTTATGCAGTTGTAGTATGTTTTGTGCAATGTAATCAGTGATATGAATATAACCAACAAAAATCTATTTTCTATAATTCATGGATTGAACTCTGTATTTTATTTGCTCTCAATGTCTGTATGCTATGGAAATGCCATTACATTTTTAAAAAAAGTAGTTTCTTACTATTTTTCTTCAATTTTTTATGGTTTTTTGTAAATCTACCAAAAAACCCTAGTTTTTTCTACCAAAAAACAATATTTTGAAAAAAATCAACTAAAAATAAACAAATCTAATTGAAAATTTGATAAAAAATAAAGAACTTTACCTGTTAGAGATGGACTCCAAATCGGATATCGGATTTCGCTCTCCACTGTGCGCCCGCCGCCGATGAGCCGAAAACAAATGAGAATGACTTGGTCGCGGGCCTCTTTATATATATATATATATACTTAACAAAATTGGATATCCGATTTAAATCGGATATCCGATTTGGATTGGATATCCGATTTAAATCGGATATCCGATTTGGATCGGATATCCAATTCCCAGAACTAAGTTTCCCTTTGTCTGGATCGGAATGAGTGTTTCGGAATGAGTGTTTTTTATATACTTCAACAAAATCGGATATCTGATTCCTAAAACTAAGTTTTCCCTCTGCCTCGGTAGTCACCCCAGCTCCAAAAAGTCAACTCACCATTTTCGCGTTTTTGAGTCGTAGAAACACGTATTTTTTTCTCCATTGCCACTTTTTGGCATACCATGATCCTGCACATGCCAAAAAGGCAGTTTTCCTATATTTTTGTGTTGAAACTGATCTTTAATGGTGTGATTCTATCATTTTACTGTGTGTAGTATGTAGGGTGAGGCTTATACAGTTTTTGGAAGCCTTTATTTTGATTTTGTAGTGTGTTTTTAACTTGCATTTGTAAATACTTTAGTATTGTGTATTTTTCTGCCTGAATCAAGCAGTGTTGGAAAGATGGAGGCTTAGAGCACCTTCCCACCGTACAATTTGTACGGACTTTTACGAAATTTTCTATACCTCCATGCTTGTAAATATGGTATGATTTAGTTTGTTTTTGGTTGCAGGGTTCAAGAGAAAGGCCTTACCCTAGGTGAAACAGTGAGAGCCCGACTAGGAAAGGCTAGAGGATAGCATGAATAATTTTCAGGGGAGTGAAGTTTTTTAAGAAATTATTTTTGGAAGATTTAGGGGAGTGTCTTGGCTCTACATGGTGACAAGGAAGAGTCTTTAACAATCCATTTGAATGAAGAATTTTCTGACAGTCTTGAATCAGCCTGAGAAAGCTAAGGAAACCCTAGTTTCTTGACCAATTTGGTGATTGGACTCCATAAGGCCTGAGCAGTCTTGAAACCATAAGAATCTTGGAGGTGAGGACATGTGAAACACATTTCCTAAGCAAAGAACTAGGTTACCTGGTGGGTTTAGAAGGAAAAATCATTTTTCCCCTATTTCAGAGACCTAATTGGGGCTCAGGGCTACTAGCCTTTCAAACCCAAGAAAAGCATTTTCTTGAAAGCGATGGAGAATTTGTGAATGGAGGTTGATCAAGAGCCTTAGTCGGATGGTTTTAAAGCCATGGAATCTTTTCACACCCCTGTAACAATATTTGGGAGTATTTGGAGTTGAGCTAGTCTTTAAGAGTATTAAGGGCTAGGAATTGCATGAGAGGAAGAGCACCAAGAAATGCTTGGTTAAGGCATTGTAATTGATAGCAGGGTTGGCCAGTAAGACCAAGAGTTCTGTTATCAAGAATAGGGCTTATAGTTTAGGGTGCAAAAGATCCCTTAGGAGTTCTCAAGGCAAGGACTCAGAGCATGGAACGGTGAGAGTTTCCATCCAACCCTGTCCCTATCAGATTGGTATCAGAGCGAGTGAAAGATTTGGGAAATAAATCTTGCATGTCAGACATTGAGTCAAGTGATTCTTCCACCATGGTGACCAATGCAAAACTAGCTAAGATGGTTGAAGAGCAAGAAGAAGATAACAAGCAGTTGAGGGAAAGAATAGCCCAACTTGAGGCAGCAGTGAGGAGTGCACAGTTTGAGGGAAGAATTCCAAAAGAAGAAGAGGTTGTAGAGGAGGATAAGACCCCTGAACCTGACCCTGTTTTGAAGGAGGAGCCTTTCTTGAAGGCATTAAAAGCTTTGAGTGGAAAAGCACTTGAAGGCATACCACTATTTAGTGGAAAGATGGAAGCAGACCTAGTCATGGACTGGATAGAAGGCATGGAGAATCACTTTGAATGTGATGGAGTAACTGAAGCATAGAAGGTGAAGGTTGCTAAATCAAGGTTGAGAGGATCAGCCTTGACATGGTGGAAGTTTTTTTAGACTAAGAGGGAGAAAGAAGGCAAGCAGCCCATATCAACTTGGAAAGGAATGGTTGCTAAGGTAAAGGAAGCATATATGCTAGATGATTATGAGAACCAACTTCACAAGAAGAGGTAGATTCTAAGGCAGAAAGACCAAGATGTCAACACCTATACAGAAGAGTTTTAGAAGCTTTGCTTGAGATCAAATGTGATAGAGGATGAGAGCCTGAAAGTGGCTAGGTACCTTAATGGTTTGAAGTGGAACATTCAGGAAGAGATGGCTTTACTAAGTCCTAAAACAGTCCACCAATGTTATCAACTGGCTATAAAGATTGAAGAGAGGAACAAAAGAAATCATGATCAGTCCTCTAAAGGTAGAGGCAAAGGCAGAGATCAAAGAGATCAAAGAGGACAGCGTGGTGGTTACCAAGGAAGAGGTAGTGACCAAAGAAACCAAGGAGAATCAAAACTTACCAAGCATGGAGGTGAAACATCTTCATGAGGAGGATTTAACAAAGGAAGAGGACCTCAAGGAGGTTCAAATAGGGGAAGAGGAGCAGGCAAAAGTAACTCTTACTTTGCCACCATGAAATGTTATCACTGCAATCAGCTAGGTCACCCTGCTTATAGGTGCCCAGAGAAAGCATCCTCTTCTAGCAATGAGAAAAGAGTGGTTTATGCACAAGAGGACATCATGAGTCCTAAGGCATCTGAGATTAGTCATATAGAATCAAAAGTAGGAGAAAATATGATGTTTAACAGGGTTTTGATCAGACAACCGGTCAAAGAAGAACCCAAGCAAAGGAGAGCTTTGTTTAGAGCAAGGTGCAAGATATTTGGAAAGGTATGCAAGGTCATTGTAGATTCTGGTTCTATAGATAATATCATCTCTGAGGAGGTAGTAAGGAAGTTGAAATTGGAAACCAAACCCCACACTAACCCCTATAAAGTCACATGGTTGAACAAAGGGCAGAGTGTTCTAGTGAATGAGCAGGTAACAGTGGAATTTTCAATTGGAGGATATAAATACAATCTAGTTTGTGATGTACTACCCATGGATGCATTCCATCTTCTTCTTGGAAAGCCATGAAAATATGATAGAGGTGCTATATATCATGGGAAGGAGAACACCATTGAATTCAAGAAGGATGGAAGAACTTTCAAGTTGCAGTCATTATTAGAAGAAGATGAGGGGCAGTCCAAGGTACCAAACATCATGTTGAGCAGTGGTAAAGGGTTCCTTAAGGGCCTACACCAAGGGGATGAAGGATATGTGATCCTAATGCAGTCAAAAGATGAAGAAATGGCTGAGAAGACAGTCAAACCTGAAACAGTTCAAAGGTTGCTAGAAAAGTACAAGAGTATAGTGAGTGATGGAACACCTGCAACTCTACCACCAAAGAGAGCAATAAGTCATCAAATTGAATTCATACCTAGAGCCTCATTGCCTAACAAAGCAGCATACAAGCTCACTCCTGAGTAGAACCAAGAGGTGGCTAGGCAAGTGGAAGAATTGTTGGGTCAAGGTCTGATTCAAAAGAGTATCAACCCATGTGCAGTCCCAGTGGTTTTGGCAACAAAAAAAGGTGGTAAGTGGAGATTATGCACTGATTCTAGAGCAATTAATAGAATCACAATTAGGTATAGGTTTCCTATTCCTAGAATTAAAGACTTGATGGATTGTCTTGGAGGTGCAAAATTCTTCACCAAGTTGGATCTTAAGAGCAGGTATCATCAAATCAGAATCAAGGAGGGTGATGAATGGAAGACAACTTTTAAGACAAATGATGGCTTATATGAGTGGAAAGTGATGCCATTTGGCCTCTCAAATTCCCCTAGCACGTTCATGAGACTAATGAATGAGGTGCTTAAGGATTTTACAGGGATCTTTGTAGTAGTCTATCTTGATGACATACTAATTTTCAGTAAGACAACAGAAGAACATTTGAAGCATGTGGAGATGGTACTTAAAAGGCTACAAGAAGAATAGTTAGCAATCAACCTTGAGAAGTGTTAGTTCTTCAAACAAGAACTTGTGTATCTAGGCTTTGTAGTATCCCAAGGAATGTTGAATATGGATCCAAGCAAGGTGGAAGCCATTCTAAACTGGCCTACACCAACCACAACAACAGAGGTAAGGAGCTTTCATGGTTTGGCTTAGTTTTATAGAAAATTCATTAGGAATTTTAGTGGTATATGTGCACTAGTTCTAGATACCATTAAAGGTGGACTAAAAACAAAGTTTAACTGGACTCAAGAGGCTGATAAAGGGTTTGAAAAACTAAAACAAGAAGTGGCAACTCAACCTATACTTTTGTTGCCTAGTTTTGATAAGTTGTTCATAGTTGAGTGTGATGCAAGTGGAGTAGCAGTAGGAGGAGTACTCAGTCAAGAAGGTAGGCCTGTAGCCTTTTTTAGTGAAAAGCTCAATGAAGCCAAGCAAAAGTACTCTACCTATGATTTAGAATTATATGCTTTAGTGCAGTCCCTTAGGAAGTGGAGGCATTATTTATTTCCCAAAGAGTTTATGGTCTTCACAGATAACCAGGCACTCAGTTACATCAATACCCAAGAGAAGTTGAGTAATAGGCACTTCAAATGGATGGAATACATCCAAGCTTTCACTTTTACTATTAAGCACAAGAAGGGACAAATGAATAAGGTGGAAGATGCATTAAGCATAAGGTTGTTGACAATCCAAGAGATACAGCTGAAAAGCATTGGATTAGAGAGTTTCAAAGACCTCTATGGTGAAGATGAAGACTTCTCAGAAGCCTACAAGGTATGCTCTAATTTTTAGAATCATTTTCATAGTTAGTATGCTAAGTATACATTACAAAATGGACTGTTATTTAAGGGTAATCTGTTATGTGTCCCAAGAGGATCAATGAGGGAAAATCTGATCCAAGAGAAACATAATGGCAGTCTTAGTGGGCATTTTGGAATAAATAAAACTTTAGAGATGGTACAAAGGTTCTATTACTGGCCTAAGTTGGCAAGAGATGTTAGGAAATATGTAGAGCAGTGTGTAGTTTGCATGAAAGCCAAAGGGGGAGCCAGCAATGCAGGTTTGCATCAACCTTTACCCATTCCCAATAGACCATGGGAGTGTGTTAGTATGGATTTTGTGGAAGGACTCCCTAAGACTAAGGTAGGGTTTGACAGTATTTATGTAGTTGTGGACAGATTTAGCAAGATGAGTCACTTTATCCCTTGCAAAACTACACATGATGCAAGTTACATAGCCCATCTCTTCTTTAGGGAATTTGTAAGAATCCATGGATTGCCATTGAGCATTGTATCAGACAGGGATGTGAAATTTATGAGCCATTTTTGGAAGACTTTATGGAGTAGATTGGGAACAAATTTGTCATTTGGATCAGCTTACCATCCTCAGACCAATGGTCAAACATAGGTGGTTAATAGAGTGTTAGGAAATATTTTAAGATGTTTAACCAAGGAGTATGGACAAACATGGGATATGGTGATTTCCCAAGCTGAATATGCCTACAACGACAGTGTCAATAGAACTACAGGAAAAATTCCTTTTGAGGTTGTGTATGGGATGCACCCAAGAGGAATTTGTGAACTTAGAGACCTTGGATCTCAGAAGAATAGGAGTGGACATGCAGAAGACTTCACTCAAACAATGAAAGAGATCCATGAGCAGGTCAAGCAAATAGTTACAGTAGCAACCCAAAAGTTGAAGGAAAAAGTTGATTTGTCAAAGAGAGATGTGCAATTTGCAGTTGGGGACTATGTTATGGTCCACCTCAACAAATCTAGATTGAAGAAGGGCATGGCAACCAAGTTACAAATAAAAAGAGTGGGTCCATGCAAGGTGTTAGCCAAATATGGCAAGAATGCATATAAGGTGGAATTATCGTCAGATTTGGGCATCTCTCTAGTTTTCAATGTTGCTAATTTAATCAAGTACAAGGGATCAGTCAATGATGTGGACCAGAACAGTAAGGAAATCTTCAAGGACATTAGCAACCTATCCATACCTACTCAGGACAAGCCTCAAGCAAAGAAGATATTAGAGTCAAGGGTGAAGAAGACCATAAGACACAAGGTGTACATGGAACACCTCATTAAGTGGAAGACCAAGCCTGAATCTGAAGCCACTTGGGTGGATGAAGCTGATTTTAAGAAGCAGGGCATTGACTTGTCCTTACTCTCTCCTTCCAATCTTTCATGTTTGATCAAAGAGGGGGAGAATGGTGCAGGGGCACCTAGGTAATCAGGAGCTTTTAGAAGTGAGTTTTGTTTTGTTGTGCCTTTGTGGCATTTGGTTGATCTGGATGTATTTGGATTGGGTTTTCTCATAAGGTCATGTAGACCATTATTTGTGACCCAGGGATGGTTTTGATTAGTTGGAAGGAGGTTCATAAGAGTTATGTAGTTTAAACTCTTCATTTTGGCTAAATTGTAAAAATTGCCTAAATACTTGAAAACACATTGGGTTTTACAACAATGCATTTTTAGGTCATCTAAGCCTCGACCCAAGAAGCTAAAATATTTGGGAGGAATATTTAAAGGTGGCCTTGACCTTTTTGCAAGGTTGGAAAAAATTTTGTATGGACTGTGTTTCAGAAATTAAAGAAAGCAACATTGAAAAGGCAGTTTTCCTATATTTTTGTGTTGAAACTGATCTTTAATGGCGTGATTCTGTCATTTTACTATGTGTAGTATGTAGGGTGAGGCTTATACAATTTTTGGAAGCCTTTCTTTTGATTTTGTAGTGTTTTTTTAACTTGCATTTGTAAATACTTTAGTATTGTGTGTTTTATGGCCTGAATCAAGCAGTGTTGGAAAGATGGAGGCTTAGAGCACCTTCCCACCGTACAATTTGTATGGCCTTTTGGGAAATGTGCCCTACCTCCATGATTTTGAATATGGTAGGAGTTATTTCATTTTTGGTTGTAGGGTTCAAGAGAAAGGCCTTACCCTAGGCGAGACAATGAGAGCCTAGCTAGGAAAGGCTAGAGGACAGCATGAATAATTTGTAGGGGAGTGAAGTTTTTTAAGAAATTATTTTTGGAATATTTAGGGGAGTGTCTTGGCTCTACATGGTGACAAGGAAGAGTCTTTAACAATCCATTTGAATGAATAACTTTTTGACAGTCTTGAATCAACCTGAGAAAGCTAAGGAAACCCTAGTTTCTTCACCAATTTGGTGATTGGGCTCCATACAGCCTGAGAAGTCTTGAAACCATAAGAATCTTAGAGGTGAGGACATGTGAAACACATTTCCTAAGCAAAGAAATAGGTTACTTGGTGGATTTAGAAGGAAAAAGCATTTTTCCCCTGTTTCAGAGACCTAATTGGGGCTCAAGGCTACTAGCCTTTCAAACCCAAGAAAAGCATTTTCTTGAAAGCGATGGAGAATTTGTGAATGGAGGTTGATCAGGAGCCTTAGTCAGATGGTTTTGAAGCCATGGAAGCTTTTCACACCCCTGTAACAAGATTTGGGAGTATTTGGAGTTGAGCTAGTCTTTAAGAGTATTAAGGGCTAGGAATTGCATGAGAGGAAGAGCACCAAGAAATGCTTGGTTAAGGCATTGTAATTGATAGTAGGGTTGGCCAGTAAGACCAGGAGTTATGTTATTAGGAATAGGGCTTATAGGTCAGGGTGCAAAAGATCCCTTAAGAGTTCTCAAGGCAAGGACTCAGAGCATGGAACGGTGAGAGTTTCCATCCAACCCTATCCCTATCAATTATCTATGAAGAGTTCATCTTCTTCAGTATTCTCTTCATATGGTTCATTCCTTAAAAAGGTAGTGCATGAGGGCCTATCGGTGGTACGAGTAGGTTCTCTATGTGCCCTAGGTGTCCCAACCACACTTTTACTGTCTCCCTGCTCATGATTTTGTCTTCTAGAAGTATTCATCTATTCTATAGCCATCGTAAGTTTTTGAAAAACATCAACTACATGTTGCTACCCTACTGCAAGACCTCTCATTATTCCTTCTGCTTCTCTTTCCTCGTTATTTCTTTCGTTTCTTAGAGGACTACCACCTCTTCTATCACCCATTATATCATGTTGTGTATCCTCAATTTGATTTTCTTGTTGTATTTCCCTTCTACAAGTATAATACTTGTGTGTTCCACCTTCTTTTGGTTGCATGAGAAACTTTAACCTTCTAGGATGGTAGGATCAAAGCTTTGATACCACTATAAGACCCCTTGTTCTCCCCAAACTAAAATTCAACACTTTTTTAGTGATAGTTTTCTAATTATTTGTATTTTGGGTGTGTTCTTGATGTTGTTATAGAGCATATGCATTCATACAACTTGAACTAAGAAATGAAGATGACTGATTAAAGATGAATATGCAATACTACTATAGATTTATGACTTTCCAATGCAACTAAATGGCTGAAATCTTCATCTACAACATATGAAAAATTGATAATCAATTAAAATGTAGCCTTATTACTTCTTTATTGATTGTATGAACTAATTGCAGTCTATTAATACAAAAAAATGAAATTTCCAAGACTCTTGGCTTACATCAAGCATGAATAAATGCTATTACAATATCATTTCCAAATATGCAACTACAACTACCTTAAGGTAGTGACTTAAAAAAATAATGCAACAATGATTACAACCTAAAGAATGAACATGGATTGAGACACCAGTAGGGAAAAACTATGACTCCTAGAAAACTAATGAGTGTTTAGTTGTTCTTCACTCCAAATCATATTTTTTTGTGACAAGAACCCATGCCTTGGTGCTATGACAGCCAACAATCCATTACCAAGCCACATCGATTTTTATTCATGCTGCTTTTTGCATAATCGACCCAACTGAAGTACACCCAAGTTTAGGCCAATAGAATTTATCTTTAGCAAACACAAGAGGCTGCACCTAGAAGGATATGAGAGCCATGATATATATATATATATGCTTCACTCATAACAGTGACCTCTTCCTTATCATTCCATGATTTATGTTTGATTTGATGCTACCAAATTGTGATCTTGATGACTGTGAACTCCTCACAACAAGGACCAGACCAATCTTAATGCTCTCTCTGCAAAATCATCCCTCCATAATGATATTTATTGATTCTTAATAAATCAGATCCTTTCCAATTCCAAACCACTGAAAGTGTTCCTCAAGTTGATACCCTCACAATCTGAAAATGATCTCCAATGATAGCACATAATATCTTCAAAACCATTTCAAACAATCTTCACCAAAAATCACAATATTAACTCCTGAATGAAGCCAATCCATGAGGCAATCCTTCAAAAGATATTTCACAACCTCAGGTGTGTGAATCAATGAGAGCTTTCATTCCCAATGATCAAGAAATGTAGAAATTACAGAAACCCTAGGTTTCCTCTTCTCCACAGCAAAACACTCAAGTCAAATGTCAAAATCCTAGATGATTCTGTAATAGCTTGGTTGATCCATTTATATATTATTTCTCCAAGAAGAGGTCAACCCTCTAGAAGATTATTTTCAATTATTTAATAATAATATTAAATGTGCATTTAATAACTTTATAATAATTCCTCAAAATGGGCGCCCAATTTAATTATTCATTAAATGCACTTTAAGTCATTAAATAGCCCCTTTAGACATAAAGTTATAATATAACTTTATAATAATATACTTTTAATGATTAACTATTATTAAAGTCACCTTTAATAATAATTAAATAATATAACTTGCACATTACTCCTTATTTCGCCCAGCTAATTGAAAATTGGATCAACACTAAACTCACCACATGTCCAAGTGGCTTACTATAAATAGAAACATTAGACTCTCATGACCCGCTGATTTACTATAAATATTAAGTGTGTGAAACCGAGTCCTAAATCACCAAACAAAGTCCAATCCTTAACCACCCAAAGCTCTATAGAATAAACCATCCTGATATCTGCCAAACAAGACCCTCCAACCATCTACATTAGCCTATAAGGGTCAATTAATAGGCTAATTTATGAAGAACTAGAACGAGCTAAAAAGGGGACATTACAGTTTGAGGGATGTTTTGACTAGTTAGGTTGGGCTAAATTCTAAGAATAATTTAGGGTTATACAATGTTTTTTGTTGTAGGATAGGTGGAGTCATACTCCTATTAATGGGATTAGACAATGATGAACTAGAAAAAATATCAAATACTTCTTTTATTCTAGGGGATAGGTCATCATTTATTATGAATGTTCATATAATGAATTTTAGAAGGTCGATGTTGTACTATAGGTCCTTATGTGGTGAAGTTGTTGGGTTTTGGTTGGTTGATGTTAGAGGCAATTATGGTTACATTTTGGGGCATATCATACAAGGATTTTGAAAGGTGGAGGTAACTATAGTTTCCTTCCTAATAAGCTTACTTAATTGGATTGTTCAAAGCTAGGGGAGAGTGTAGCACCCTCCTCTATAATTTTCTCTAAAAAATGTGTTTTATTCAAACCTATAAAGTGATCTAGATAGGTTTGAGTAATATCATCAAGTGTATAAATCTCAAAAAACCTAGGAGATAGTTTAAGTTCAAGATCTACCATATCTTGTTCATCAACTCTAAGTTCAACCTATAAACTCTTGATTTGATTGTATAGACTACTTATAAATATATGTGTACTAATTTTTTCCATGTTTTTATTTTCTTGAAACCTAGTAAGAGGTGAGATGAACCTATTGAAACTTTTTTTTTTTTGGATTTTAAAATTTTCTAGATTTTGTGATTTTTTCAATTTTTTTCTTTTTTTGTTTGTTTTGAAAGCCTATACTAAGAAAAATACAAAATATTAAAAAATCTAAGGCTCAAAAAGGATAAGGACCCTATTGGGATTATTTACTAGGGAGGTTCTAATATAACAATAAAAACACATAAGAGACACCAAAAATCCTAAAATTAATTAGGTGGGAGTGACTTCTATTGTGGGCCCATGAGGTAAATGCTAATATGCTTACTTATGAATGGATAGCTAGGAATCATTGTCCCATATAAAAGTATGGGGTCCCTTACCAAAGGTTGCTAAGTGTAATACAAGGAAATAAGTAGGTTAAGTAATATAATGCATAAACTCAAACTAAACCTATGCTAACAACAAAGAACAATGGAATAAAAAGCATAAATGACAGAAAGATCTCACCGAAAATCTATGTAATTCCATGAATAACCTTGATTGCACTTCTCCATTTTTTTTTTGTATGATAATTGCCCTCATATTTCTCTTAAGTGTGCAAGTATAGCCTCATGATAGTGTTATTAACAAAACATCAAAGATTAAACAGTTGATTGCTTCCAAAACTCATAAGATTTTGGGAGGAGTAATAATGATGAAGGTAAAGCCAATTTATAGAAAACATGGTTTTCAAATGAAATACTCATATTAAAAGATAAATCAATGATTAAGATTGAAAGGTGTGACATGCATTGAGATTAGTGTTAGTAATAACACGAGTGATAAAACATAAAAGGTGGGGATTGAATTAAATAATAATTTAATCTTTAGTTAAAAGACTATTCAAAACTCAAAAGAATAAATTTTGCATGTAAAGATAAAGATTGAAATAGATAGAAGATGAGAATAAACTAATTAAATTTATTTAATTAATAGAGGTTTGCACACAAAAGATAAGAATAAATCTAGATAATAGACTGATTAAGACAGAAAGTCTATTCGTCAAAGACAATCAAATATTAAATCAGTAGATAATTGACTGGTCTAATTAGATCTAGACATAAGTGATAAATGACTAATTAGATAACACAAATATTATCCAATCACAGAGGGATATGCCATGGATAAACCTTTTTATGAATTAAATAATAATTTAATTCAACATTCAAGATTTAAGATTAAATTAAATAAATAAAGATTTATTTAGTTAAAGATAG
The DNA here is from genome assembly GCA_007258455.2 of Sequoia sempervirens. NCBI lineage: Eukaryota > Viridiplantae > Streptophyta > Pinopsida > Cupressales > Cupressaceae > Sequoia > Sequoia sempervirens. Next base: position 59,360 of record VDFB02008263.1, read on the forward strand.
AAAAGGCTAAATAATAATTAAATAATTAAAGTGATTATTTAATTATCTAGCCAAAAGTGTGGTTGGAATTAATTAAATAATTTTAAATGATTATTTAATTAAGAATTGATTTCATTAGCGACGTAATTAAATAAATATTAGAAGAATAAAGGTAAGAATGACTTAATTAAATAATTAAAGTTATTTAATTAATAGAGGAAAAATGACTTTAGAAAATAATTAAACAATTAACATTATTTAATTATTAAAATGAAGATTAGAATTATGATGAAAATTAGAGTCACATGCCTAGGACAATTTTCAATGTCTACAATTTTCCCCTCTTTGACATAATGTCATTTTGGTGTTTGTGTCGAAGAATAAAAAATAACATGTCCCAATCATGCCCCAGTGTGAGATAGGTAAGGGTATGCCCCCTCGGGAAAAATGACAAATGTTTGAAAATTTCAAAAAAAAATTGGAAATTGTCCCAATTAGGTACTTTGATAGCCATAAGTTTGATGATGGCAATAGAAATTAGTTTCAACGAGGTTTGGTATGTGAAATGATCATCAGAAGTTTGCAAATAGTGCGGCCAGTGCAAAGGTTTGGGAAAAAAAAAAAAACCTCCAAATCCCTAGGAATAAATAGGATTTGGGTGAAAAATGGATTCATTTTCACAGGCTTTAAGTTTAGAAAACCTTGATTTTGCTTTGGAGCATTCAACCAAAATGTCACCCATTCCATACACTGAGCATTGTGGTTATCGAGTTAGGACTTTCAGACAGCCAGCCAATGCAAGACCCCCAGTATGTACCCCAAATTGTCTTTTGAAATTTGAATTTTCACACATTTTTAGGCATTTAAAGTTCCTTTTTGCATGTGTCATATCGCGTTTGACACAAATGTGTTTGTATGGGATGCATCTACTCGTGATATGTCACATTTGTAAAAACTTGTCAAGGCTTGTTTTTTATTTTTAATTAAATCAACACATTTGTTTTATCTTGCATCACATTTGTTAAGCACAGTGACACATGTATTTTGATGCACCGCATTTGATATTCATGTTATGCATATGCATGATTGTTCGCATGTAGTAATGGTATGACACATATGTAGGTTTGCGGTCACACATTTAACAGATAAAATGACACATTCGAAGTTCTTCGAGACATTTGCATGGTTGAATGACACATATGCATTGTGTAACGCATTTGATAATAGAACGACGCATTTGCAGGTGTCAAATTTTTAAAAAATTGTATCATAAGAATTG
>VDFB02008263.1:60717-112248 GCA_007258455.2 Sequoia sempervirens
CCTTGAGGTGTTTCAACACCTCCTCCTTCAGTTGTTCGAATACCTACTCCTTCAAGTGTTGTGGCACTTATCAACAATTATGTATAACTCATAACCGCCTATACATAAAAATGAAAAGTACATATGAAACTACAAATCTATTTCAATGTATGCATAATCAATAAAAGATCTTATAAATCTTAATTCAATCAAATTTGAGTTCAATTACCTTTCCCTTATCTAACATTGTGCCTCCATAGTCTGGAGAATGTCGCACCTCGCTCACACTAGGTGTTTCCTACAAGAAGAGAATGAGATAAACATATAAGTTAATATATAATTTCATTAATGACAATTCAAATGACAAGCAAGTATACAGTAAAAAATGTAAATGAGTGAGTGCGAAAATACATACTGTGTGCATGTCGAGGCCAAATGAAATGGCCCTAAGGGTGCTATCAGTCACCCATGTGAGCTCCTCCTCAGACATTAATTGTTAAATAGACCATGTAAATAAATATTAGTACTTGATACTATCTCTTATTAATATTCATTTTTAAAAAATGCATGTTATGAATTTACACCTTAAATGTTACTTGTGTAACTATTCCAATGTCCACCTCTCTAGCAAGAGAGGACTCTGTAGGGTGTGCTCCACTCCCCTATGTGTGATCTACTATAATCTCCACATCCGGATGTCAGTAATTAGAAGTTTCTAATGTGATGCTCAGCTGGTCAGCATAATAGGACCTAAGCATATGTTGGAAACGTGACAGGGGCCAGCGTGGGCATACAAATATGTGGACCGAGGAGGACACGACATACAACATCGATCCATCACGCCAACATCACCGTAATGGCCGAGCCACCAAGAAGTGCATGGAAATTCAAAGACCACCAAAGAGTGAGGCCTAGATAGTTTGTGTGGCCGTGAGATCCTCCGTAATATCCGATGTTGTACCGAGGTGGCAGAAAGGAGGATAACATGTATCGATCACTCTAATCTCCCCAGCCTATCCTAGGTATACCTTCACTCAACACTGAAGGGTTTAACAAGTAATTGACATGATGCCCAACAAAACTCACAAATATAATTTTTAATAAATTAAAAGGCACATCAAGATATTGTTGCGGTTTATCAAAACCACACCACAACCCCAAAAAGTTATCTACTATGCCCCCTATGCGTACACCATTTTATAGAAAGTTTGGTTTGTTAACATTAACTACAAAACCAAAGTGTTGGGGTTAATAAATAAAGAGGCTATTTGGGCTTTTTTATTTGGAGATTTTTCACATCATCATAAGACAATCCACATGCATAATATTCCCTCATGGTTTCTCACCACGAATGAAAGGAATTATGTTCAAGTGGAGAGGTTTCTACATTTGTAATTACAAATTCCATCAATGGTTGACATACGGGATAATTGAGGGATTTTCTTATAGACATCACAAACGCCCCTCAATTGCTCCAATTTTTCATGAATTAAGTCTTCAATTGATGGCTATGGAGGTGGTGGAGCATTTGGCATTTGAAAAAAAATCCATAAAGAACTAATTGAAATTATCCAAATCTAATTCAAAATTGAATCAAAGCAAATAAAAATCTAAAATCTTACCTTTTCAAATCGGATATTGGTGAAATTGGATATCCGTTACGTGAAGAACCTCCTCACTGTGTGTCTACGGGTTGTTGACTATCAAATGATTTTAAAACAGCCACAGAATTTGTATATATATACTTTTTACAAATTCGATATCCGATTTGGATCGGATATCCGATTTGGAAAACTAGGATTGGTGTTTTCTTTGGTGGTGTGTAGTGACACCCAAGCCTAAAAAAAAGTCAACACAGTATTTTCACGTTTTTGGGTCGACGAAAGACGTGTTTTTTTCCTCATTGCCACTTTTTGGCCCACCATGATCCTACACATACCCTGATATGATTTTAGTCTATGTTTTTGGATTTTCTTGGATATAAGGAATGAATGCTAATGCAACTATTTTTTTGGTCTTTTTTGGAAAATAAGGAATGTCTAAAATGATGATGTCCTAAAATGACCATGTCTAAGTATGCCAAATTGTAGGCAAGTTTTTAGAGGTAATCAATTTTGGAAGATTTGAAAAGAGTTTACCAACCATATAAAGTTTGACCAAGGCTTCAATTTAGTTTGTCAAGGAACCTTTTATGAGACTAAGACCAAGAGATAAGTGAGTTTCCAAACTAGACTGATGAGTTGGAAAGATTCAACAAGATGACAAAAGATATGTGTGACAAGTGACTAGGTTCAATGATAATTTTGGTTAAAGCAAGGGTGTATCCAGAATATGGAAAGTCAGCCTATTCTAAAATCTGCAAAGGTGATTTTCCTAAAAGTCTAATTGATCTAAAGGTAATTAAGACTCTTAAAATGTAGCTAAATTTTGCAACTAGTATGTCTATCACTATGGCTAAATGATACCTAAAGGATGCAATCGTGAATTTATTATGAGCAAATTGTTCTGGTTTCTGTTCAGAGATCACTATGAAAGGATAAATTAGAGACTAATGTGACTATTTGACCTTGGACTGTGATAGTGAAAAAAATTTCCTAGTAATCAGGAAATTGCGGTTCAGGTTGATAGATGTGTCATAGAAATTAACAGATGCAGTTCTTAGTGTCATATGTGGTTTTCTGGTAAACTATGTCTCAGGTCTGTGATAGGAAAGTGCATCGTTCTAGACTACAAATACCACTCATCAACTTAGATGCGTCATAGAGGGTTTTCAATTTGGTTTTCAGTCTAAAAGAATAGCAGATACAGGTTTGACACTTGCAACTCAGAATAGCAAATGCAGTTTTCAGATTGATAGATGCAACTCAGTATGAAAGATGCAAGTTTCTAGTAAACAAATACGACTCAGTATGATAGATGTGACTTGTTTTTAGAGATGTGTGTTTCTGGTTTATAGATGCGACTCATAACAACAGATGTGTGTTTCTAGTTAACAAATGGGACTCAAGATAATAGATGTGTATTTCTAGTTAACAGATGTGGTTTCTGTAAATTTGCAGGTTTGACTCAGTGTGATTTTGATCAAATTTTGGCAAATAGAAGACAATCAAAAAACACTTTGTTTCAGTTTTGACTTTGATGTGAAAATGTTTAAATCCAAATAGACAAGTACAATTCCTATGGCTGGCAAGGACAATATTTGTTGATTTCCCACTTGGATTTCTCTGGCTTCGCTTATTCAGAGCAGATGATTAGAAGCTTGACAACACAGACTCCCCTCCATTACACTCACTTCTACGGGTCAACCAAGCTTTAGTTCTCATGAATCTCCCACGATGAACTTCTCATCTCTACTAATAACTACATGAATGTGGGACGACTTCAAAGGTCCAACCTCTTGCACTAGAAAATAGAAGGATTTTGGTAAATTTAAAAATAATTGGCTCTTAATAAGGGCACCCATTTAGGTGGCTATGTGTGAGGCAAGATTAACTTGTCTGCACAACAAATCTGCACATGTAATGCTAAGTTTTCCATTAGCATTCACATTTGTATACCATTTGGGAGTAGCTTGGCTAAAAAACTTTGTTGCTGGTTTGAGTCGCCTTGGGGTGAGTGTTTTTCCCACCAAGGAAGGCCCAATTTCTAGAGTCAATAATAGTATCTCTTACACCCAGGACCGCACAAGTGTGCAAGGGGAGAGGATACTTCTATTATTGAATCGGGTTTTAATCTAACAGATTGTGTGAATGCACCAAACATAGACAATAGTGATTCTTTTTAAATCCCAAATGAAATATGAACTAATCTAATCAGACAATTTGTTTCAAAATCAATCTTTGACAAGCATCCTGTAAGAGATTTCATTAGTAATTTGATTCTTGTCTTCATCAATCATCCTACAAACATAGTTTGTATATTTGTCTTCTACGAATCATCCTGCAAACACTATATTAGCTCCACAAGATCACATGTTGCAAACCCCAAATTAATCATAACAAAAAATTGCAATGATTAAAATAAAAATTCAAAATCTCAGATATATCATAAAATTATTTTTTTATTAGTCAAATACATCACTATTTTTACCAGTCAAATGTGTCGTGTGTAGTTAGATGTGTCGTTTGATTCTTCATATGTGATTCACAAGATCAATTGTATCATTATGTGCCTCAAATGCATCGAGTTGTACTGTACCTGCAAAAAAAAAAATCTATAGATTTTTTTCAAAGGCAGTGTCTTCACGTCGAGTTCACCAATGTAACACAGGGAAATAAGTAGGTTAAGCAATACAATACATAAAATTAAACTAAACCTACACTAACAACAAAGAACAATGGAATAAAAATCATAAATAACAGAAATATCTCATTGAACATCTATGTAATTTCATGAATAACCTCGATTGCACTTCTCCATTTTTCCATTGTATGATAATTGCCCTCTGATTTCTCTTAAGTGTGTAAGTATAGCCTCATGATAGTGTTATTAGCAAAACATCAAAGATTAAATAGATGATTGCTTCTAAAACTCATAAGATTTTAGGAGTAATAATGATGAAGGTAAAGCCAATTTATAGAAAACATGGTTTTTGAATGACTTGAGCTCAAATTAAAAGGTAAATCGACGATTAAGATTGAAAGGTGTGACATGTATTGAGATTAGTGTTAGTAATAACACGGGTGATAAAACATAAAAGGTGGGGATTAAATTAAATAAAAATTTAATATTTAGTTAAGACTATTTGGAACTCAGAAGAATAAAGTTTACATGTAAAGATAAAGATTGAAATAGATAGAAGATGAGAATAAACTAATTAAATAATTAAAGTTATTAGATTAATAGAGGTTTGCACACAAAAGATAAGAATAAATCTAGATAATAGACTGTTTAAGATAGAAAGTGTATTTGTCAGAGACAATCAGATATTAAATCAACAGATAACTGACTGATCTAATTAGATCTAGACATAAGTGATAAATGACTAATTAGATAACAAAGATATTATCCAACCACAGTGGAATATGACATGGATAAACCTTTTTATGAATTAAATAATAATTTAATTCAAGATTCAAGATTTAAGATTAAATTAAAGATTATTTAATTAAAGATAGAAAAGGCTAAAGAATAATTAAATAAATTTTAAAGTGATTATTTAATTATAGTCGAAAGTGTGGTTGGAATTAATTAAATAATTTAAAATGATTATTTAATTACGAATAGATTTAATTAACGACGTAATTAAATAAATAATATTTATTTATTTAATCAAAGAAGAATAAAGGTAAGAATGAATTAATTAAATAATTAAAGTTATTTAATTAATAGAGGACAAATGACTTTAGAAAATAATTAAACAATTAACATTATTTAATTATTAAAATGAAGATTAGAATTATGGTGAAACTTAGAGTCATAGGCCTAGGACAATTTTTAATGTCTACACTAAGCTTTACCTTGATTAGCTCTATCTCATCACATGGAGGTACATCATGAGTAAATTTAGGGTATGATAGGTCCATCCCTTGCACCACACTAAAAGATGATGAAAGATCCTATTTAGGCTATAAACGATTTCTAATGGAATCCTCAATATTACACAAAGGGCATGCGAGGCCTAATCCATGAATTTGAAAGTGCAACAATGTCAAAAAATTGTTGACCTTTGCCCTAATATTAATAGAGAATGAGATTAAATATATCAATATTGGTCTTATAGAGGTAACAAAATCTCTTTTCAATTTCTTGGATAAAACAACTATACAAGTTGAGAAATAAAATTCTCAAATAGACATCCACAACCTTAAAGATTAGATACCAGGTGAAAAGGAAGAGAAACAAATACCTTTCATTTCTTCCTTTCATGAAAAACTATAACCTCCATTTACTTATATAATTTATCATACTAAACATGCATCTAAGAGGATTTTGTAGTTAATACGCACCTTTTTTTTGTTATAAAGAAAAATACTTAAATTCTCTATTACTCTAAGCTCTCTTCAACTCTTTTCTCCAACTCTCTACTACATAACCCCTACCTTTTTTTTTCTCCTCTTTCTTTTTATTATTGTCTTCTCCACTTTTCTATATTCAATCCAAGCTAATTGGTAACAAATTTTGTTTCATTTTAGTTAGCACCACTTCAAAGAGAAATGATTTTTCTATTAAAAATTTTCTAATGTATTTGACACTCCACTTAGAGATAAAACAACTCTTTCAAGCTTCTTCCATATTCAAATTACTATCAATTAATTCTACTCTTTGATGATAAAAATCATACTTATATTTATATGTATATGTATATATGTGTGCAATAAGAACATATCAATTTTCAAAAATAAAAGATCACACTTACTTTTGAGGTAATTTTTTGTTGAAAACACATACAATAGACAAAAAGTATGAAGAAAGTAGTTTATACAACATTTACAACAACATGATTCAAAAGACATGAACCAAAACACAATGACTACCTAACTCAAAACATTCATCCACATGAATTCAAAACCAAAAAATATTTTGTGTATGTGTGTGATAGTTCTCAAATTCATGGTGATCTTGGAATTCATCTAGATTTTCTTCCCTCTCTCCAATGATACTCTCTCTTCTTGTCCAAGAGGTGGAAAATTGTCTCTTGCATTCACCTCATTAAACCAACAAGGTATTTAGTCTATTATTATGTTATTAGTACATAATATAAATCATTATTTAACATTTAAGATAAAAATAAAAATAGCATACATCTTTTAAAATAATATCAAACTAATATATATAGCAGAACCATCATCATAATATAATTGTCAATAAAATAAATTTTGGAATCACAATCTAGAGGGATAAAAAAATAGGATGTAATAGTAGTCCTTACACAATTTGGTAGTGTTTTCCTTTCCCCTAGTAGTGTACTCTTTGGCCTTTCTGATGTTTTTTCTCTTTGTGGCAATCATGTTTCTACTGGTGGTGCTTTCATGGGTGTGTGCTTATTGAGAGTGTTATCTAGTTCTCAAATTGTGACCATATGTTCACTTTAATGTTCACACACATATTTATGGTGTCATATTGGTGGTTTTCATTATGCATTAGATTTTTATTTTCTTAATTTTTCGTGCTTTGTATGTCCATGCCTTATTTATCATATAATTTTCTATACTTCCACATGGATGGAATAAATTCAAATAGAGTTAAAATATTTTACCTGCCCATCATCAATTGTTCACTCCCACACCATTTGAGTGTATTTGAAAATTAAAATGTTAGAGTTGGTTGACATTTTTTCTTAGCCTTAATATTTCTCATTGACCTATTTATATATTTTCCATGACAAGACACAATTCAAATGTTCATCCTAAGCCACATGCATGGTCTTGGCAAGCATTCTCATTTCAAACTACCTCTGTGACATGATGGAGAGTTTAATGTTGATTTAATTAGTGGTTATGCATGATCATTGGTTTCTTCATATATTTGGATGTCTTTTCTCACCTATAATAATAAGGGCATGGCATATTTGTTGTTTCTAGTTTGACCTCAAGCGATATCAAGTGGATCCCTCCTTCTAGTTATTTTGACATGGTCATATGAGCATCTTTAAGGCCAAATCTAATTTGTGTTTTAAATTTCCCTCTAAGAGTCTCAATGTTGAATCCTAATTATACACAACTTTGTGGTATATTTTTAGTTGATTGCTAAGATAATTTTCTTGACGCATATAGGTCTTGGGTTATTATTGTTTCCATGTCTTGAATAATTTAAATGATTATTTTATGTTTTGTATTTTAAATTTAATTATTTCCAATCACTGTCGTCATTATTTTTTCCAATCATATTAGGTTAATATAGAATTTAATATCATGTCAAGGAAATGAAGAAAAACTCAAACATTAAATAAGCATAAAGGTAAGATTGCAAAGAAAAAATAATGAATAAGACAACTTCAAGAGCTTCATAGATAAAGGTATATTTTCTTTTCCAATTCAATTAGATCATGAAGCATCCATTGAATGCATGCAAGAAAATAATTTAGAGAAATAAAGACAATGCATAGAAAAAAGTGTAATTAAAAAATTGAACTCTAGAATTAAAAGTACATCATCTTTGTCATCACAATTTGATATTGAATAAATTTCTTAAAAATGAATGATTGAATTAATAAATGATGAAAGAATTAATGATAATGTAAATTCAAATATAAATTTAGATGTTACACCAATTAATCAACATATTGAAAACATAATAAATATAACAAAATTGAAGATAAAAAATTATGTAATGAAACAAGTTTACCATTGAGAAAATACCTTATAATTTTACATAAAAGCTTAATTTTTTAATAAAAATTGTCTAATTTTTTAATAAAAATTATCTTTTAAAAAAAAAATTTAATGATTTCTAAGATTCCTCAATGTACTTGTAGAAGAAATGCTAATAAAATATGAAAAACATTTTTAAAAATTGAAATAAAATAGGAATATGACAATTGTTTGTTGAAATAATGAAAAATATTAAGTTCAATCTATCATGAAGATTCTTGACCTTAGAAATTTAGATACTAATTGTAAAAATATTACTATAAAAAAATCAATACATATTAAAAAAGTGAGTTTGACTTCATACACCAAAGATAAAAAAAAGTTACACAACATATAATTATAACAACTATAGTAACTAATTAAACAAATAAATCTATTTCAATAAGAGAAACAATTTAAGCATTAAAAATAAGTAAAAAATATTAATGAAATTCATTAGGAGGCATGAAAGTTGAGAACCTAAATAGCAATGAGCTATGCATATTCTTTAGTAGACGCTAACAGAAAGATAAAATTATAGTTAAAGCCTTAAAATCTCTAATTGAAATTTTTTTAAATAATAATGTAAGATTACCACTTAATAAAAAAATATTTTGTACAAAAAAAATTGAGTGTCAAAATCGTGAGCCACATTTAAAACATTTTTAGATATGACTTAAACACAAAAAATTACATTTATAAAAAATTTCCTCAAATAAAGATTAATCAAAGGTATTTTAAAATGACAACTTTTTAATGTCAAAATAAATCACACACATAACTTGTTGTTGGAGAGTCTACATTGAATTTTCTAATCATTATGATGTTTTATATTTTTTGCAATTAGTTGCTTTATTTATTATTCATTATTTTGATATAATTAAAAAAGATTAAAGTTTGATATAAGTTGAGTGGATGCCCTCAAATTTTGTTAAGTTTAGCTTGTGCCTTTTAATATCTATTTTACTTTAAAAAGTGTTTGGTTTTTTCAACAACTCTATTTTGTGCATATCTAATTATGAGTTATGAGTGTTAATGAAGTTGTTGATGTTTTGAGGTATTTACGTCAAGAGGTGTTCTTATAGTCACAACACTAAGAATGTGTATAAAGAAAAGCTCCTTAGGTAAAAATTGAGGTGGCAGTTTTTTTAAATCAATTTATTAAATTTTGGGTAAATTGATCAAAAGTTATCACAATAAGAAAGTAAGTAAAAAATAAATAATCTAAATTTACTATTTCATGTAAAAGTAAGTTTCTAAATTAACATATTTAAAACTAAAAAATATTCAAAATCTTTTTGAAAAAAGATAGTCCTCGCATTTTTAAAAAAAGAAGATATTCTTGACATTATATATATATATATATATATATAAGTAATCTTATGTACTAAAAATAATATTAAAAAATATTCCTCACATTTTTTAGTTTTTTTAAATTCTTGAAATTATATATATATATATATATATAAAGTTATCTTATCTACTAAAAATAATATTTATTTATAAGGATAAGATATTAAAAAGTATCTAAAAAATTACTACTCATAAAAGAAAGTTTCTAAAATTTAAAAATTTAACTACGAAAGAACTTTCCTATATTTACTATTGAATACAAAAGTAAGTTACTAAACTATCATATATCTGGATATCTTCTAGAGGCGTCTATTTTTAATTTTTTGTCATAAGATGTGCAATAGACACCTAGAAGGATATATCTCGACGTATTTATATATATTATTAAAATAATATATATATGCTAGTTTATCAAATAGTTATAATATCTTAATTACACTTTAGTTTGCATACACTAATTTTGATCATCAAATATTTGAAATATTTTGTCAAAAAGTTATAGTCTTATTTGTACTTTTATTTTGCATACAATGGATCAATATAGTTTGAGAGAAAAATCAATTATTATTTTGTTGATCTCTATACATGTTTCAAAGCTTTCATTTTGTTAAGCAGTTTTCGACAGATTCTCAAGCTGAATTTGTCACTTAATAATAATATTTATTGATATATATACATATATTTTTCTCAACCAATCAAATTTTATATATACATTCAATATAATGAATACTATCCATTATCCATGAAACTATTTTTTAATGATAACTATAAAAAAAATGAAAACAAAAACTCTAGGAAAAAACATTCATGAATATTTTTTCATACCCAACTATTTGATAACAAATATAGGTACTTTTTCAAGAACCATTTTTTTTTAATAAAAGCAACGTAATGAAAACAAAAGACTTTCTTTCTTGAAAGAGTGGGCGTTATTAGGAAATCAAAAACTATTTACAGTTCCCATCATTTTGTCACCTCTTCAACAAATCTGTCAACGTTGGAGTGAGAAGAACCGCCTTCCATCTTCGCCTTTCTCGCCGCCTCCTTCCATTGTACTGCATTCTTTCGGAGCTCTGTGCCCTCCTCGCTGCAAATCACTCTTTGCACACACCTCTCAATCTCATCCCACTCAAACATCACAACACCATCGGCGTGCTGCCTCCGCCTCAATTTGACACCCATCTTCCACACGTCCACGATATATTTGCAATTGGTGGGCTGGTCAAAACGGAGGTCGCAGGCGAGCAGCGGAACCCCAGCACTCACCGCTTCCAGGCTCGAATTCCACCCACAGTGACTCATAAACGCCCCCACCGATGGGTGATTCAACACTTTCAGCTGAGGACTCCAATTCACAATCAAACCCCGATCTCCAATCTCCTCCGCAAACCCTTCCCAAAAATTTTCCCACACCGTTGTCTGCCCCGCAGCGGGACGGATCGTCCACAAAAAGTTCTGCCCACTGCTCTGCAAGCCACGAGCTATTTGCTGGATCTGTTGTGTACTAATCGTGGCTATGCTACCGAAGGAAACGTAGACAACAGAGTGAGGAGGCTTGGAGTTGAGCCACTTCATACACTCCTCTGTCTCTTCTTCCCATGGGCTACCGCCAAACTCTGTGTCTTCATTATTTCTTCTGTTCAGAAAGGCTGAAGGAATGAGTGGACCCACCGTACAGACGGGAACATTTGCTTCCCTCAAGTATTTGATCCCTTTATCTTCGAGCTCATCAAACGTGTTGAAAATCACCCACGACGCGCCGTTGAAGCCCTCGATGAAGCGTAGACTGCTGTCCTGCAAACCCACCGTGAGATGTGGAGGAAAAAACGTCGACGCTAAATCGGTCATTCTTAGCTCACCGATTGCCGGAATGAAAACAACGTCGTTCGGATCCTGCTTGCAATAATTCCACTTCTCCACTGTAAACACAAAACTAAAAATTCAAATATACTTGTGTTGCAAGCAAAAATTTACCTTAATTTTGAGCAGATAGGGATGCGAAAGTGAAAATGGGAAGAGCTTAAAGAGTTTAAAGAACTTATGAGTTGTTAAAGAGCCAGTGAAAATTAGTTTACATTCTAACCCGAAGAACAGTTCAAAACAAAATAAAAAATTACTGCGGCTGGGAGATCGCAACCCCTGTGTTCTGTATTAATAAGGAGGACAAGATATTTAGTAAACAAACCGTATTTAAAATGATGGTAGATTGCCCCAACAGTTGCAGACTGCGTGTAGAAAACAGCTCGGGGGATGTTTACTTTGTGCGAAACTTGGGCAACCCAGGGCATAAACGCATCATGAACAATACAAGTCACAGGAGGTCCCCTTACGTTGAGCCGCTCAATCAGCTCTTCCAAATCGGATCCCTCCATCTGCTGTAAGTGCCCCAAAATGTAGAGGGTATCTGAAACGATGTCCATTCCAGGCGGAAGATGGTCCGGAATGGAGTCGAACCGAAGACGTATGCCCAGGCGTTGGAGTGTTTTATCCGCCTTTAACATTCTGTGGTGGTCAAAGGCGAAGCTAACGAAAGTAATGAGCACGCCTGCGGAGGCCAAGTCCTTTGAGAATTGCAGCATCGGATTTGTGTGCCCTGCTTGAGGAAACGCCAACACTACAACATGCGCACTTCCACTCACCATTGTTGCTCTGCTACTTCTTTTGCCTGCCGGCTTTCATTTATAAATATCTTTTAACCAGATATTCAAATACGCGTGCGGGTCGGATTTGTTATACCCGTTAATAAGACAGGAAGATGAAAAAGCAATTATATTAATATATAATTAATTATTATTGTGACATAATTTCATTGACATTCAAGATAAAGTAATGAATAATTTATTTACGTCAATGATGGAGTCGTCCTCTTACTAATATATAATTATTAATTATTATTGTGACATAATTTCATTGACATTCAAGATGAAGTAAAGAATAATTTATTTAAGTCATTTATGGAGTCGTCCTCTTATTAATATAATAGGCTAGTCAATTGGCTGTTTATGAATATGTTAGTTTTCCTCTCTCTTATATTATTATTTTTAAAACTAAAAATAAATATGACAAAAATATAAAATATAACATTATAACAAATTGTTTATTAAAATTTCTTTTAAGTAAAATCTTAAGGTAAAATAAGTAAATTCTAATGATGAAAATGTTAGTTGTGAAGGCTAAATTTAGTTTCAAGTGGGAGAATGTTAGTTGTGAAGGCTAATTTTTTTGAATTAAGAAACTTCTATTACGAATAGATGTTTCTACTTCAAATTAAGAAACATCTAGGGGAGAGGGGTCTATAGTGGAGCACCCTAACTTCACGTTTCTCAAAATCTTATGTGGAAATTTCAAATCACTCCCAATTCTATACAACAGTTTATTTGGCAACTCATGTGCTTCTATATTTCGTTTTAGGGCCACATCAGCATGTTTTTTGTTGAGGTATCCAAAAAGAGCCAAAAAAAACGTGAGACCGATAGTGGTGCACTAAGTCATGTTTTATTGGTGCGCTGATGTGGCATCACATGATTTATCACTTTGCATACTTTATCGATAAAAAGTGTTTTGCATTTGGATATTAAAGTGCTCCACTATGGGGTCCACTGAGGACTACTTCTATCCCCACTATTGGACCCTGCTCCATTATGGGCCCCTCTCCCCTAATTAGCTTCTAGTATTATTTAGAAACTTCTCATTCCAAAGTTTCCCCGCTTTTATAAATATGCCAACAATGATCTCTCCCGCAGAGATGAAGATTTTATTTTGTATTGGAGTTCCTGATGCAATGATTTACTGCTGCAATAAAAATTATTGATCCTTGCCCCATGGTTTTTCCTCCACATTGGAGGTTTTCCACGTAATCTCTGTGTTCTTTGCACTGTTCTTATTTTGCTATCTATTTTGTTTTCTTGTGTTTATTTTATTGCTCTTGTTATCATACATACTCTGGTTTAAATTTCATAACAAAAATAATTACCCTAAGATTAATAAGTGGTAAATGTACTTTTACATAAAATAACGTTTTGAAAATTTATGAAAAATTAAATAGTTTTAAATAGGTATTAGGTGTAATAAGCTTGTCTAGTAAAATCTCTCAATTTGAACACCTCAATAATAAAGTTAAAGAAAAAAAAATAGTACAAATTCTTTTAATTTACATTTTATATAATTTTTATCATCAAGAAGTATTTATTTGAGAAGTACATGATAAGGTATATATGTTTTTTCCATAATAACTTATAAGTACATTTAAAAATATTTAAGTACGATTCATTACGCCAAAGGCGTTATACCGAGAAAGCAAACCTGTGTCAATAAAAAAAAAATCACAGTAAAATTGACGTCCTTTCTGGCAGTGATTACTACTAGCGGTTATGAGAGGAAATGATGTACTGGCAGTAATGGAAGCGAAGATGTACCCAAAAAAATGACTACCGGTAGTGGAAGAGAATGAGGTATGTAATTGACATGCAAACCATTTCGATACAACCCATTCGATTCCATCAAATTGCATGCAAACAACAAGTTATCTGTTGATTTGGCTGTAGGGCACTATGTATGATGGAACAGGATCTGCAAAAATAATTCGAGGAAACACCTGACTGGGAAAAGTATAACAGAGAAGAATGTGCTCGTAATCTGGTGGAGTTTTGTTGCTTTAAGGCGCTTAATTCATCTCCATGGAAATAGACCAAGAAGTTAGGAGAAGTTAGGTGACAAGGATTTCAGTTGCTTCACATTTGATATGATGATTGCTTGGGAATATCCGAGTGCAGAGCAAGAGAAAGAATGTCAAGAGGATCAACAGAGAGGGATACAAATGGAGGCAAAGGAAGCTGAAGATGAGTCCTCGCTTTTTTATTCTGACTTGATGCCTATGCTGGTGAGTTGATGGCCGCATGCTTTTCAATGTTTTGTTATTTAAATTCAACGAATATTTGCCATTTTTACAAGTGCATGAGGTGACAGGGGATTCTTAATCATTCGACACATTGTGTGCTCTGTTCGTAAAGTATTTGCCTAGAGTTGAACCTAAGACCTCACTTTTGCAAGCCAGCTATGTTACTGAACCAACTGCACATTTCATATTTGGACTGCTGATCAATTTTATTTCGACTAAAATCGAAATTATAACATAACAGCCCTACGTTTTGCAGAATCATTAAGATTCTGTCTTCATTTTTCATCTTGATGATGGATACTGTTGTTTCATCTAAAACTTTGATGAAAAATGGAACGCACGATTTTCCCTAGAAGGATGTTTAGTAATGTTACTTGTAATTGCAGGCGAACATGGAGAGCAGCATGGGGAGGCGACATTTATATGGTTAGCTCCAGCAATGCCTTGATTTTGTTTGGGTGGAAGAAACAGAAGAACCAGAAGTGGAAAATGCTTCCAATTGATTGTAAATGTTAATTGAGATTTCAATGCCATTTCTTGCTCAAAAAGTATGGAATATGCTTAAACACTAGAAGAAAAAAATAATTTGATTTGGTGGTGTGAGTGAGCGCACAGGACTACAACAGTTACAGCATGGCGAATCCGATTGCCTCTTTCAAGGACGAGAACACGGTGTTTCCATTCCCTACCCATGGCTGCAACTCCCTCCCCTACACCCACCACCGTTGCTACTCCCATGACAGATCTTGGTTTAGTTTTATTATTCATTTAATTATTTGAGTCGGACTTAGTACTACTTTAATTATTCAGGATTTTTTTTGTTGGGTGTTTGAGTAAGGAACAATGCTTTATGATTTGTCCCTTTGTAACTGAAGACAGGGAGGCCTTACAATTGCTTCTGGTGACATTAATAAAGGTTGAAAAATGTATTTTTCTTTTGTTAATCTGAGAAGATCCAGCTCTACAAAAGATAAACACATAGAATTTGGTTGTATTTCTTATCAACTGTCATGATCTTGCATTGGTGCTTATATTATCATATATTATGTAGGTTAATATAAAATATGTTTCATCTTCTATTTAGTTTCATGTATTGAATAATCATGCAGCATATATTTATATCTTTAATTTTTATCAAAACTATTATGTATCATTAAAAATCAGTTTACTGTATTTTCACAACATATACATGTGTTTTTTGCTTTCAGATAAACTGTTATGTAAAAATTATAATCTGTGGAATGATCTAATAGATGTCAGTTTTGAAATGAATTTGGAAATCTTGTTTGGTTGTCATTTTAAAAATTTATTATTGCAAATCAGTTTTGGTTATCATTTTAAAGATTTATTATTGCAAATCAGCTTATATAAAATCTTCACTTATATGTTAAAATACAGTAATTGTTTGTTGGGTATTTGAACAGTAGATTACATATAATTAGATAAAGAATTAGTAGAACATTCATTTGAACATTAAAAATTCATCCATATTTTATTTTATTCAAAAATATAATATATCTATTAAAAAAAACTAAATTAAAGGTTTCACTAAAGATTTTATTGTATAAAAATATAACTTAAATATAGAGTCTAATAAAAAAAAGAAGTATAAAAGTAAGTTTATAAAAGTAAAGTTTATGTAAAGTTTATAAATTTAAAAATCTAGTAAGTTTATAAATTTAGAAATGTAATAAAAGAACTTACTAAATTTTATAAAAGTAAGTTTTCAAATTAATATACTTCAAATTAGAAAATATTCAAGATTTTTTAAAAATAGGATATCCCTTTTTATTTAGACTTATTTAAGCAATCTTTTCTAATAAAAAATATTATTTACCATGATACGATATTGAAAAATATGTAAAGTTTATAAAATTTAGATAATTAAGTATGAATGAACTTTGTTAAATTTACTATTACATATAAGTTTAATATACATTAATATACTAAAATTAAAAACAAAAATATTCTTTGATATCATTATAAAATATTTTTCACACTAGAATAATAATTAAAAAAATAAAAGAACAAAAATAATTATTTTTAAAAAATTTCTAAATTAACTATTTAAAATTAGAAATTAGAAAATTAAATTAAAAAAATCTTAAATTTACAATTACACAAAATAAATTAGTATATTTAAATCATAAAAAATATTCAATTTGAAAAAGAAAAAATCATTCATATTCTATTTTATTCAAAATCAATATATCTATAAAGAAATATTATAAATTTAAGGTTTCACTAAATATTTTATTGTACAAAAATATAGCAACTTAAATATGCATCTAATAGAAAGACTTTTCATAATAAATGCACATCTAAAATCATGTTAAAAAATTGCAAAATTAAATACAAAGAAAATATAATAAATAAAAATAAGTTCTTAAATTAATATATTTAAAACTAGCATATCTATCTTTAAAAAAATGCAATAAAGAATTACATTTACACTTATCATATAGTTTTAAAATAATTTATAAAATATTATTATTATGGTTAGGGTTAGATTACAATTTAATTAGGATTAAGATTACAATTTTGTCAAGGTTAAGGTTCAATTAAGGTTAAAGTTCAATTAGGTTGATGGTTCAATTATGGTTAAGGTTAGATTTAGATTAGTGTGGGGTTCTAAGATTAGTTAAGGTCAGGGTTCTTATAGGTTTATAATTATTGCTATGTTTAATGAGGATTAGAAGTACAATTTGCAAGGTTAGGGTTCAATTGGGGTTAGATTTCTAGGATGAATTAAGGTTAGCGTTCTTATAGA
The DNA here is from genome assembly GCA_007258455.2 of Sequoia sempervirens. Classification (NCBI taxonomy): domain Eukaryota; kingdom Viridiplantae; phylum Streptophyta; class Pinopsida; order Cupressales; family Cupressaceae; genus Sequoia; species Sequoia sempervirens. The sequence continues at coordinate 78,008 of VDFB02008263.1, forward strand.
TTTATAATTATTGCTATGTTTAATTAGGATTAGAATTACAATTTGCAAGGTTAGGGTTAGATTAGTATGAGGGTTCTAGGATGAATTAAGGTTAGGGTTTGTATAGTGTTACAATTACTATTACAATTCAATAAGGATTAGGGTTAGGTTTGACATTATGATTCATTTGGAGTTAGGGATGGAGTTAGCCTTTAATTATTCTTATATTTTGGTTAGGGTTAGGGTTCATTTAGTAATAGATTAAATATATTATTATAATATTTTAAATATAATAATTTATAGGGAGTGGACCATGGTTAGAATTACAGTTAGGGTAGGATTAGGGCTAGAACAAATTTTTAATCTAATTAGGGTTACATTCAATTTTAATATATTATGGGATTCCCCAAAATATAGATTAATGGTTATAATCACTTTAAGTTTAACCCTAATATGAATATAATAATCACAAGAATTAGAGTTCAATCTATGATTACAATTATGGATGCATGAAGAAGAGGATTGGAAGGATATAGATTGCACATGGAACCTCTTAAAAGGAAGGGAGGTGGAAAGAGAATAAAAAAACCAAGGGTAGGAGAGCAAAAGAGCAATAAATAGGATTAAATCACAAAAGAAATTAGACATGAAAAAAATAGACTAATAATATATATAGAGAAATGAAAAAAGAAAGTGTAGGTTTAAACTTAATTGAGAAAAAAATGGTACACTACCCTTTATAATTTAATGATATATTTTAATTAAACTAATATGTTTTCATTTATAACATGATATACTAATCTGAACAGCAAGGAAGTGAACTGAACAGCAAGGAAGTGAAGAAGTGCGAGGAAGAGTAGAACGGCGAGGAAGCGAAGAAGTGCAAGGAAGGGCAGAGGCACGCAGGAGACCTACAAGGCAGGAAATGGGGGGATGAATCCGTCCAAAGCAACCTAGTCGATACAGTTAGGCCAAAAGCGCAGGAGCACATACCTCAGTGGGTATTCACGAAGGGAAAGTGGGTGGATCGCTGCCACCCCTGGTATTGGAAGCAATCAGGCAAGCCCCCAGGATGGTCTCGCCAATCTTGAAAGCCTCGAGCATCACCACCTTGGCTCAGGCCAAACCAATGGAGATATGGAATGGTGGAAAGTATGGATCACAAAAAATCAAGTAGAATTCAGAACTCTAGTAGCGTGCAGGATTCTCAGAAGAATGGCAAGGGGGAGTTGGAAGATGTCGGGAAAAACCCTAGACCAAAGAAGTCGGAAGGAATTTTGGAGATAAATGTAACAGAGGAAATCAAGGCTGATGTGGACATCCTATGAGATTTTGCATTCATATGTCGATTCATTGGAGGTTCTCCTGATAGGGCATCGATTAAGAAGTGGACTCTGGAGCATTGGAAGACCGAAGTATTAATAAGATTTTTTCCAAAGAACTTCTTCTCCGTGTTTTTTGTGGATGAGAAGGTGAAAAGGAGGGTAACAAAGGGTGGTCTATGGTATTTGGATAAACTCCCATTGTACATGTAACCTTGGATCCAAAACTTCAATCCTATCAAGATGCAGCCCTATGATCAACCAATATGGATCAGATTATACAATCTTCCAATCAAATACTAGACTGGCGAGTGTTTAGAAAAAGTTGGTCGGTTGTTGGGAACCCTAATTAAAGTCGACATGGGTATCCTGGATGGCAATTTATACAAATATGTCAGGATGAATATTGCCACAATTGACACTATCCCTTAAGAAATATAAGCCTAATAATGGACGGGGACAGGTGGATCCAGAAGATTGAAGTTGATCAGGCTAGGAAGTATTTCCCTAAATGTGGTGCCTGAAGCCACAATGAATCGAAGTGCAAAGGAGGAAAGCAAAAGAAGAAGATGTGGAAGAAGAAAGCAAGGGAAAATAAGTCGATCCTCGACTCTCAGATAATTCCTTTTGTGTTGTCGACAACGTCGGAGGTGCCACTGGCGACCAAGGATTTAGAAAAAGTTGAAGCACAGGAAAATCTGGATGGGTCCTCGGCAATTAAGGATGTGGTTGGTATGGACACCTCTAACCACAAGGTGGAAGCTCTCTCTGCCTTGAATACCCAGTAGGTTGATGGTCCGGGTACTTTCGAAGTTGCGGGGGTGGATGAGTCCCCCCATGCCATTGATGATATGGACTCAGATCTAGCACCAAAGGGTGAGTTGGATATAGTCGAAGACAGATACATATCACAAACTACAGCAAAGCAACTGGGTTTGGGAAAACTCGGCAAGCATGGGAATTCCCATAGCACGAAGTCCTTCAAGCAGTTAAGGGAAGGGGAGGCGGCTGCAAAGAAGTACACCAGCATCAAGAAATTTCTAAGTACCAAGGAAGGAAGCCCCTCCCTTGGGAAGCAATGAAGTTGATCACATTGAATTTCAGGGGCCTAAAGGCCCCTGAGCGATGCTTGGTCAGACGTCAACTACAACTTTGCACAATATAGTCTTACTCCAAGAAACCAAGCTATCGGGTGATGAAGGGAAAGCATTTTTGAAGTATTGTCGGAGTTGGAAAGGGCATTTTCAGGACTCGGCGGGTGCAGCTGGGGGAATTGGGATTATGTGGAAGGAGTTTGAGGTCTCGATGGAAGTAAAGTTCTTCCCCAAATTGGATGGAAGCAAAATTTTACGACATGGGTATTAACTGCCAATTCATGATTATCAACATTTATTGTCCGACAAAAATAGAAGACAAAGCTGCTCTTTGGGGTTTGGTGTTAAATTTCATTCGGGTTCAATATGGGATTAGTTTTGTCATTGGAGGTGATTTCAACGCATTCTTGGAATTGTCGGAGAAGAGTGGCGGTATAAGGACCATCTCACAAGCTACTTTAGACTTTTGCAACTTCATTGCTAGCACTAGATTGGAAGACTGGCCTACCTCAAATGGTGTGTTCACTTGGACTAATCGCCAAAAAGACTTCACTGCCATCTCAGAAAGGTTGGATCGATTTCTAATTTCCCCTGAGTGGTGCAATGACAACATTCAAGTGTCTACACACATATTTCCTAGGTCTATTTCAAATCACTATCCTGTTGAATTGGCCCTATGTGGGGGCTCGAACTCACAGAAGTCTAGCTTAAGATTTATGAACATGTGGTGGAGGGATAAAAGTCTCATTGATCTGCTGGAAGGCTGGTGGAAAAAGCATAGGGTAGGAGGATTGATTAGTTTCAAATTCACAAAAAAACTTCAGTATCTAAAGCAGAAGCTAAAGGAACGGAATAAGGAGAAATTCGTGAACATTTTTGCTGAAAAAGCCAAGGTTGAGGAAGAGATGAAATCTTTAAACGAAAAGGTGATAAGGGAAGGCATGAGGAATGCGGAGTTCCTTAAAGAAAAAGAACTAAAAATAAAACTCTTTGAACTCCTAAAAAGAGAGGATATTTTTTGGCGAGACAAGTCAAGGGAATTCTGGCTTCGTGATGGTGATTCAAATTCAAAATTCTTCCATGTCTCGGTGTTGGCACGAAGGGCTGCGAACAAAATTGAAGAAATTCGTACCAAGGATAGACTCACTACTCAGGGTAGCTCTAAAGTAGGTATTGTTGCGGTGGCATTCTTCAAGAACTTCCTTGGCGAGCAAAGTGGGGGGTGTGGTGTGGGCGACATCTTGGATGCAATAAGCAAGAGAGTGAGTGATGAGGTCAACATGATGCTATGTGAAACAATTATGATGGAAGAAGTTAAATTTTCCCTTTTTCAATTACACCAAGACAAGGCACTCAGACCAAATGGTTTTACAACAAGATTTTTCTAGAATTGTTGGAGCTTTATGGGCAAGGATCTTTGGTTGTTGGTGGAGGAATTTTGAAGGACAAAAAGGTTCGTCAAAGATTTGAACAACTCAGTAATTGCTCTGGTCCCTAAAAAATCTGAGTGTCACTCGTTCAGAGGCTACAGGCCCATATCTTTATGCGATATGATCTACAAAGTGATTGCAAAAGTCCTCACCAACAAACTCAAAAAGGTTCTAGGGAAAATCATCTCCATGGAACAAAAAAGTTTTTTCCCAAGAAGGGAAATCATAGACTACATATTGCTTACTAGCGAAATTGTGCATACATTAAAACCAAACCATATGGTGGGTATGATCATTAAGCTAGATGTGTGCAAGGCCTATGACAAGGTGGTGTTGGATTTTCTTCTAAAGGTAATGGAAAGAATGGGCTTCAACAGTCATTGGTACGCCCTAATTGAGCACTGTATTTCTTCGGTCAAGTTCTCTATTTTGGTGAAAGGGTCTCTACACAATTTCTTCAATTCCACCAATGGTCTCAGGCAGGGGGATCCCATCTCCCCTTCCCTATTTGTGATTATGGTAGAAGCGTTAAGCTATTCCATCAAGCTCCAAAGACAGAGATTAGAATGGAAAGGTGTGTTGGTGGCTCTGAATGTTGAACATATAACACACTCGCAATTCGTGGATGACACTACCTTGTTCGAAAAGGCAAGTAGTTAGGAGGCAAGCTGCATCAAGGAGACATTAGCCTAATATGAATTACAGTCTGGACAAAAGATGAACAAGGAAAATTCAAGAATCTACTTCTTCAACACAAAAGTGTCAGTCAAGAATGCCATTGCCTCCTTATTGGAGTTCCAAATTAAAAAACTCTCGGCCAAGTTTATTGGGGTGCATATTTTTGAAGGTGTGTGCAGATCCAAGCACTAGGAGGAGGTTGTTGGTAAGTGCATAAGTAAGGAAATGTCCTGGAAAAACAATTGGTTAACACTGGTTGGGAGAATCACTATGATCAGGGTTGTGTTATCAGCGATACCAATTTACAAAATGTTTTGCTATGACACCCCTATGAAGGTAGAGAATGGTATCGAGGGAATTCTTAAGAAATTCTTATGGGAAGGCTCCAAGAATGAGAAGAAGATTCCATTAATCGGTTGGGAATCTGTGTGCAGGCCTAAGGTTGACAGTGGTGTTGGATTGAGGAAAATCAGATTGAAAAACACAGCTTTAGGGGAAAAGTTGGTGTGGAAATGTATAAGCACCTAGACAAACTTTGGTGTCGAATCCTCCATAACAAATAGCTATATTGTAACTCGCCTTCCAGAATTCTAACCATATATAACCTCCAAGGTGGCTCAGCCACATTGAAATTTATAAAGAATTGCAAGTCGTTAATCACGAGCCACCTCTCCTGGAGAATTGGTAATGGGTTGTGAGCTGAATTTTGGACTAACTCCTAGAATGGGCATAGAAGTCTTGTGGAGTTATTTGACTTGGAACAACACATTGAAAGGCTCCAAACTGAATTTGGCTCCAAGGTCGCCAACTACATCAACTGGGAGGAGGATGGGTTGGGGGCCCACACCAATTGGATTAACTTGGGCCACCTACCTTTGCCACAGGCAAAAATCAAAGAAATAACATGGGAGCTAAATAGGAGGGTGATAAGCATAAACAAGAATGAGGACACCATCATCTGGTGTGGGGCCAAGTTTGGCGAATACTCAACAAAGTTGGGTTACAAAATTCAAGTTGAACTTGGGGAGAGGAATGATTGGATGGAAATTCTATGTTGGAACCATGTCATGCTACCAAAAGCGGGTGCCTTCTTGTGGGTGGCTATCCATCATCGATGCCTTACTTCAGAAAGAATGAAGAGGCTTGGAATCTATGGGCACTCACGGTGCATGCTTTGCGAACAAGCAGAGGAAGGTGTGGACCACTTGTTCTTGTCATGCCTGGTGGCTTCTGCATGTTGGGATTGGCTTCAAAGCTCTTTCCAATTCCAAGGCCCAAGAAATGAAAAATTGCGGGAATTCCTAAATGGTTGGCCAATAGCATATAGGAATGGTTATTGGCATGGGTTGTGGGTCTTGACGCCATCCTTGGTTGTGTGGCATATCTAGAAAGAGAGGAACAGGCAGATCTTCAAAGGAGAATCTCTCTATAGCGGCAGGCTCATCGAAAGAATATAAGGGGCAATCATTGAGGTGGCAAATAACAAGACAAAAATTGGCATGAAGTCAAAATTCACATGGTGGGATGAAGAGATTCAAAAAGTGTGGAAAGGGATAAAATATCCAATGGTAAAATTCGTGTGTGAAAGAAAGATCAATAGGAGTGAGGTGTGTTGGCTAAGTCCAAGAAGTTTTGCATGGAATTTGAACTTTGATGGGGCTGCCAAGGGAAACCCAGGCCAAGCTGGTGTGGAGTGTTTAATTAGGGACCACATGGGTCAATGCATGTGGGTTGCATCTAAGAGGCTCGGTGAATGCACCAACAATATTTCCAAGATGGAAGCATTAGAGATGGGCCTACAATTATGCATCAGCAAAGGCATTGGCTCGATGGAAATCAAAGGAGATTCAAAGATAGGTATTCAGGCTATATCTGAGAAGTCACTAAGTTGGATGCTCGATAATAGGATCGGTCTGATTAAAGGTCTCCTAAGAAAACTGGACAGTTACTCATTAGCACATGTGTATAAGGAAGCCAATAAGGCTATTGACTGTCTGGCGAATAGGGGTGTATTTGAAGTGGAGATGGTCATCGTGGACTCCAACATTGCTCGCTAGAAAGACTTGAAGGTAATCCTCAAGCAAGATAGGATAAAGATGAATAGGTAATCCCATGATTGTTGTCACTTGGCCACAGACTATTTTGCGGACCTACTACAATCACATGGTAGTGGTACGTGGTTGGGTTATGATTCTGAGGATGAGGGGGAAGATTTAGTGGATGATTCCTCTTCATCTACTGACTCTGCCAAGCAACTGCGAAGGGAACCAAGGAAGATTTTCATGAACAAAGCTTGGGAGGTGTTCTGGGAGGGATTAATGAACAAGATTCTTACTCCCTTCTCCAGATACATGTGTTCAAACTGTAATTGGCTATCTATTGTAAGCCTGGAAAGACTGGAATACCTTGGTAGAAACTAGGTTGTTGTGTATCATTACATCCTCTTGTAACTGTCCCACGGGTATTCTTAGGGGTCCTTTGGCATCTGTTGTTGGCTTTTGATGGTCACTAATCTGCAAATCTACAACAATGTATTTGGACACTATCCCCTTGATAGCACTTATCAATAATAATAAAAAAACATGATATACTAATGCATTATATTAGTGTGATTAAAACTTGATGTAAAAACACACATAGTTAAATCCGAAGCACTTTTACACTGGATTTCAATGTTAAAAATAAAATATTATATTTAACGTTTAACACTTTGATTAATTAGATCAATTAAATAAAATTTATAAATTTATTAAACATATTTTTGAATATATATTTTTTAGTATATTTAATGATCCATTTAAACACAAACTATATAATTAGGTCAATATAGTTACCAACTTATTGTTCAAAAATAATTAATGTTATTTTTTTCTATTTTAAAACATGGTGATTACATATATTTTTGGTGGGTTAACAAGTATTCTCTTTTAAAATGTAAATAAAATTCACAAAAATGAAAATAGTTGTAAATAAAATTCAATTAATATTATAATTAGGCTATTTTATCACTCTTAGGTTATTTTATTTACTGAAGAGTTTTTTACTTTTTACTTTAGAGTTATTTAAGGATTATTTTATTTTATTTATATTATAGGTGCCTCCAAAAGGATATCTCTCGGCATACATTACATATATTTTTTTAAATATAGGTATGCTAGTATGTAGATTTATTTAACATATATTATTTTAATAAACATGTATTATATATATTATTTGTATAATATCAATAAGAAGATATAGGTGAAATAACATCACATCCCAAAATTTATTTAAGGAATTTTTTTGAAATAAAACAACAAAATATTTTTAAAAATGGCTAAGTAATTAGATAGGGATTACTATAAATCTAGAAATAAGTAGAGACTATCAAGAGTTAGATTCTAACCCAAAATAATGCCTACTTATTATTCTACTTTTTCTAGAGGTTTTTTCTATTTAACATATTAAATGTCCAATTTTTTTTGTTATTCTTGAACCTCGGAAAAAGGATGCAATTTAGTGGCCAAAAGTACCCTTACCATTGTAAATTCTATAAGGTCTAGGATTAAACATAGAAATGATAATAGATAATTACATTGAAGATGACACAAATGATCACACTATAAATATAATAAGCATGTATTGGGTAATAAAGGCATTCCTATGAATACCTATCAAAAAAACTTCCAACCAAATACTTATGGGAAGTTTCCAAAATCAACAATAAATTATTAAACCAACATAACATTATTAACTACTAACAATTTTAAATCATAAACTTAACAATTTTCCCATTTCAAAAGGGAACCAGAGATGATCTAGAGAATCCATTAATCAAGCTCATCCTACCACTCTATAAACTCAATCTCTTTCCCTTTGGTACTAATCAACTTGTGTTTATGATTGTACACATCATTATGATGCTTAATCCTTTGCATCACATTTGTGTATGAGAAACACATATTAGTCCTATACATCTAATGCCTAGTGTATGATACCTCTTGCAATCTAAATATCTATAACCTTTTGCTAACACTAACACAATCAAAAGATCTATGACCTCTTGTTAACACTAAGACAATCATGTTGAAATTTATCATCTATCAATGTCTTTGATCATCTATACATGTGTAACATGAAAAAAAATCTTTATTATAAAACTAAAATGAAGATTATCATGATGATTCATTGTAATTGTAGCATTTCACTTATGTCCTATAATAAATACCAACTACCTAACCACATATTATCTAACCCCACCTTGTCTTTGTTTCTCCAACAAAAGTAAAAATTGTCCAAAGTAGCCTATTAGCCAAGAGGTGAAAAAGACAAAAGTAAAAATTGTCCAAAGTATCCTATTAGCCAAGAGGTGGAAACAAAATAAATAACTAGCCATTACTTCATATTAAGGATTTATAAATAAAACCATAATTGAACAAATCACACTAAAATTGAGATATTTTACCCATTCTCTTATTGAATAGATCATCCAAAGAGAAATAATTTTAAACTTCCATTTTGACCTACTTAATTTTGTGAAATATAGTTCATACAAAATATTATTGTACTTTTTACTATGTAATTCATATTTTTTATCTATCCACAAAGAAATGTGATATTTGAACTTATACCTCCTATGAGATATGATTTATTTATTATAGAATATATCTCCAACTTATCTCTTTAATGAACCTTTAATAATAAAAAAGTTGTTAACCACTATTTAGAGTGCAATTCCAAAAGGATAGAAACCTTTATAAGCAAATCACCCGTTAGTAAACTCTGTCACAATGAAGATAAAGCTATCTTAGAACTCTTCTATGCACTTACAATCTCATTAGAAATGATATTCAATGCTTTTTCTTGACAACCAATATAAGGAAAAAAAAAATTGTTACCAATGTCTTAGAATATAAATAAAATTTAAAATTGAGCAACTCATAAGAACCAAAATTAAAAATTATTTCTTCTTTCCATTCCTCCTGCATATATCGTTCAGTAACTACCTATTGTCACATGGGACCCTCAACCCTCGTCAATACTGTAGACACCTAAATTTGGACACTTAATTTATCCAAATTTATCCCCTTTCGTCTAAGCATCCCCTTATTTGCATTAATTAAGTAATATCGCTATTATTTAATTAATATCCTTAATTCTACCAAATCCCTAAGGTATTTAATTAATAAACAAATACCTTATCTTTTTAATCCTCATTTTCATCAATTGAATTAAATAAATATGACATTTATTTAATTTCTCATATGTCACATCCTCCATCATTTTTATCTAATCCTAATCCATCTTTTAATCTCATCATTAAGATGTGCACATGCCTAATCCTTGATTAGGATGTGTCACATCCTCCAACTTTTGCAAGTTGGCCTCTAATCTCTCTTAGTCACTTAACCCTCCTCTAATCCTTCATTAACTAGCCTAATCAACCTCTCAAGGAATTTTTAATTCATTTTATCCTTCCAAGGAATATTAAATTCCTTTTACTCTTCCCCATGTGATATTTGACTTGTCACATCAAGTCACATGTGAAATCTAACCCTCTTCTAATATGTCATTAATTAGTCTAATCAAGTACTAGCACAACCTTAATCACTTAACTAAGTCAACCCTATTAAATGTTTTTCTTTTTGGAGAAGGCATTCCATTCCCCATGTGAATTTTTAATTCACATTTAATCCCCCAATGCATTTAAATGAATTTTTAATTCCTTCTCTCATTCCCATGTGGATATTTGAAGAATTTTTAATTCCTCACATGTCCTCTCACCCACATGGGGACAAGTACCCCTTTATGAGGAGATCTTGTCCCAATTCCAAGGTACTATGTACTCCCTCCATGTCATGTACTATCCTTCCACTTCATGTACACATCACCTTTTTTAAACCACTTCACATGCCACATGTCAAGATGTGAGGGCTTGTGAGTTCTCAACTCACCTTAGCCCTACATCCTTATCTTGGTGGCTCAATCTTGACCGTCCATTTCCCTAGAGAATTCCAAACTCTCTATAAATATCCCCCCTTTTTCTCTCATTTTTGGGGAGATCATTCATGCCAGCCAAACTCTTGCAAAAAAAAATTCAATCTATACTTAGCCATTTTTGCACTTGCATCCACTTTCATCCATCTTCCATCCATCTACATTTGCATCTCTTGCCATCCAAGGAGCATACAACACCAAAGATCAAAGGGCCAACCAAAGGATCGATTCGAGGCAAAGGTAAAAGGTTCCATTTGGTCATCTTTATTTTGTATTGAATCCAACTAGGCTAATCTTGAGGTGTAGAGTGTTTTTAGTGTTATTTGTTTTCCTTTGTTTGTTGTTCATTTTCTAGCACCTAAATTCGCACTATCACAGGTACCTCTTAACCTCTTTGATGTCACCCTCACTAATAGCGTAGGATTTTGGTGTAGTGGCAATTGATCTGGCTAACAAAACTAGTGACTGTATTGGGGAGGGTTCGACTTCCACTCTTAACACTCTTTCTATCTTGCAATCAACTATGTCCATCAACCTATTGTTTGGGGGGGTAAAGTGTTGTCATGCGGAACCCTCAACCCTCATCGATACCCCTTAACCTCTATAATGTCGCCCTCATTGACAACTTAGGCTTTTGGTGTAGGGGCAGTCAATCCGTGTTTTAATGATGAAAAATGTATACCCTTACATTTTCGCACTTTTTTAGGGCCTCCTTGTTAAATTAAGCTTAATGTTTCCTTGATTTAGTGTTGTAATGTGTTTAATACATTCACATTAGGTCTTGGGACCTTGTAAACTAAATGGACGTAATTATTTCTTATGTAGGGTGTTGTAAAGTGTGTCGCAATACTTTCACACTAATCTAGGGTTTCATTAATTAATTGGGCTTCTTTATGCTTTAATGGGCCTTATTTTGCACCCACAAGCCTCAATTAATACATCTTTTTAAGGATAATCCTGACATAAACCAATATCCAATCATAATTCATGTGTTTTTGGATTTTATGGCCCAAATTTAGTGATCTAGGATTCATACGCCACCTTGGGCATATGGGTCCCACCTAAGTTTTGGGGCTCCAATCTAGATTTCACATCAATCTAGGAACTTCTTGAAAAATGTGTCCCAAATATTACCCTAATACGACTCATACACCACTTATGGTGTATGAGTCCAGTGTGGTTTAAACCTAAATTAAATTCAAATTCTTGGTGGGATTTTATTCTCCTAGATCTAATGTTGTCTTGTAGTGTTGTAATTTTGAGAAATTTGGCATAAACAAGTATAAATACAAGGTTATTTCACTCATTTTCTCCTAAGATTTCAATTATTCATGTATTATAGAAAATTTGAGTTTAAAAGAGCATTCAAGAGTTTACAAGAGGATTCAAGAGCTGATTATCAAGTGTTTTGGAGCATTATTCAAGTATCAAGCATTATGTTAAAGTCATCATGCATCATGTTTGTTTTTGAGCTAACATTTGTGATGTAGGTTTCATGATTCAAGCCAGCATTCGAGTCAAGATCTATTACATTCAAGCAAGAGTCAAGATCCACATCCTTTGGATCCATTTCATACATGTTTGCAGCACTTTATTCTTAGGATTTGGTGAGTTGCAACATACCATTTTGTTCATTCATCATTCCTCCTTTCTATTTCATTTCATTTCAAGGTTGGATTACCAAAATGGGGTTTGACCAAGGAAAACCCCTTTCTTCTAACAAAACAACATTTTTCCCTCTCTTTAGTGTTGTTGTGCAGTTTTCGCACACACGCCCCGCTGGAAGCGAGGACCCCCCTTTTTGCTTTCGCTCTTGGTGTTTTGGCCCTCCAATTTTGAGGATTGATCTTGCTTTGGCACGAGCCTAAATGTTTATCTTGCTTGCCTAATTGATTCCCCAAATTGCACATTGAAAACCTTAGGTTCTGGGAAAAGATCGGGATTTTCCACCCCATCCAAATTTTCCCGGATCTCGCTCAAACTCCGGCTAAGCACTGTGGTTCGGGGATTTTTGGTCTTCGCGGAAATCTGCGTAGGCCATATTTTCACGATGTTCCTTCTTTGGATTTTCCCAAAATTCTCAAGCCTCCGGAGATTCACCTTCTTCGCAGATTTCATTCTCCTCCAAATTTTCCTGATGTTCCTTCTACTCTAGATTTTCCTGAAATCCTTTGTTCGCTATTTTTTCCGAAACTTGTGGAATGTCTCCTCCTTCGCGGAAATCCGTCTCATGCGGATTTTCCCAGAACTTCATAGAATGTGAAAAAATGTGGAGTAATAGGACTTGTTAACAAATGATAATGCATTTTATGATTAATTTATGCTATTTTGAGATCTCAAATGTTGTTTCTTGATTGATAATGATCATATTAAGTTGCGAGTAGGTGTTTTCATGTTTATTCTGCTGGTATATGCCTGGCTCGGAATTCTTCGAAATTCCTCCCTGGCTTGGATTCTGCGAGTAGACCTAAAACCCGAACTCTGATATGATCATTTTGTTTGGAGATTTAATGACACCTTGCTTATCTAGGATTCATTTTAATGATGATTTTGATTAATTAACCTTTGTTTGTGTGATCTTTATTGTGGTTTCCTTTGTTGAGTGCAGCATTAAATCATGCACATGATGATATTTCTCAAGGAGCTCAGTTGGAAGGCATACCTCAATCACATTTGGCACGAAACTCCTCAATGAAAGGTCTTTCTGACCCATAATGTCTCGATGAAAGGTTATACCTTCAGCATGTTGTCTGGCCGAAGAGGCGAGGTCATGGCGATAGGGGGTAACGTCAACATGATGTCACACCGACAGCGTGGACTCTTGCCGAAATAAAGTGGCATCGGTGAAGGATTTGGGGTTGCTATGAAGTCTCAGCGACTGAGTGATGTCTTGCCGAGAGGGATGATGCCTTCGGTATAGGTTTGTGCTCTCAGGGAAATGTCCTACCGAAGTGGGCTGTCTCGCTGAAGGATTTAGGTTCGCCATGAGGTATGGCCGAAGAAGAAAATTCTTGTCGACTGGGCGAAGTCTAGTTCAAAGATGAAGGCTTAGTGAAAGGTCTCGCCAATCAAGCAAAGTCTCCCTGACAGTTGTTCAAAAGGTTTATCTTTGGGGAGAAAGATATATTTTCCATGAAGTCTGGTCAAATGGTAAAGGTCTCGCCAAAGGGTTCTCCCTTCGGTGTGATGTCTGGCCGACTACGAAGAGTCTCGACGACAGGGCATGAGTTTGAGATAAGGTCTTCCCGACACGAAGGAGTCTCCCCGAGATGGAATGTGCTCACCAAAAGAAGAGGGGCTCGATGTGATGTCATGCTGAGGGAATACAGTCTTGCCGATAGTGGTGAACTCGGCGAAGAAAAGGGGATATCGCTATAAATTTTGCTACTCGTTGTAACCTCTTGCCGACCGTTTTGTGCTATGCCGATGACTGCTATGAGGTATAATCACATCGGGGAGACACGATTAGTGTCTCACTGACATGTGATTCCATTCGAAGGACCTTTGACCACCCAGGAATCTTATGTGGCATGTGTTCATCCAATCAAGGAGAATTAAAGATGAACCCTGGACGTTTGACTGGTTGACTACCCCTGTAAAGGAAATCAACAGAGTGCAACCGATGTGGATCTGCTCTGTGAATGAGCCGATGGAGCAGCTCGCTGAACAATGGTGTGGAGATCTAACAGGAATCTGGTGCTGCTTCCAGGAGATGGTCAATTTGCAGGAGAGTCTAGAGCAAGAAGAGGGCCAAAAGAAAGAAAGAACCACGAGTCTTAGGGACAGTTGTGATGTCTACTGACAGAGGTGGATCCGCATTAATGGAAATGCTTTAGAGCATTCAAAGCATACCTTCAAGGAAGTTTGAGGATGGACATGGAGACCATGAGTAAATGTTATAGCTCCAAAAGATTTGAGATCATCCCCGGAATGATCCTTCACCAACATGGACAGTAGGGATACACATTTAATACAGAATCAACTTTATCCAAAAGATCTGAGGGCTGACCCTCCTACAACTAGCAGATATTTTGTAAACCCTAAAAATAGGGGACAGTGCATTCTTTTTGGGCCCGTCTTGTATATATGGCATTTTTGCCTCTTTGTAAAGGGATATATAAGTTTTAGAATGGAGGGAGTACGGTTTTGAGAAAAAAAACTTAAGAGTAGCAATAGAATAGGAGTTAGATTCAACATAGACAGTAATGTATCCTTCTATTTTTCTTAATGTAGATGGAAACAATCTAAGGACATAGGTTTTCTGTACACTAGTGATTGTGCCAGATTTGTAAATGTTGCTTATCTATTGCGCTAACAGTAGAAGCAACCAAATTTAAAATCTATTTCGTATTGTGTTCCAGAATGGTGTTCATCTTGGGTTAATCATTTGATTTCAAAAGCTTTCAAGGAATGAAGTTTCATTTTATGTTTTGTTTAAATAGTGATTTGCAATCTTCTGTTAAAATTAGCACTGTGAATAAATGAAACTGTGTGTTAATCACAAGTTAATTTTGTTCTGCAGTTCAGTTAGCAATTCCTTGAAAGGTAATAGGTATGGTTAAGTTGAATGAATTATCATTCTTTTTGGTTCCAAAGCTTTGATCTACCTTTTTATGTTTCTTTAAAAACCTTGATTAAAGTAGGTTTAAATTTTTGTTTGATCTTAGAACAATCCACAAGCTCAACACTAGCAGGCCCCTTGAACATTACAGTTCACATCAACCATTGAGTAAAGTCAGCACAATCGAGAATCGATTACAAAGACCTTGGGAGCTAAGATATCCATGTTTTATTCTTTCTCTTTCAAGAGAGAAGAATAGTAATATTCTATTTAACTGTTGTTGTGCTCATCAGGACAATCAACAGAGAACTGGCGCTAGAAGGAGGGCCAGAAGAGAAAACTGGATAATACTGGATTTTTCTCACCAAAGAGGCCTCATAGAGTTCTTTGATCAGCTAAAAATCCACCACCTTTGATGGAACTCAAGACCCCAACAAGACACAAGGTTCGCAAGACTAGGGCAACCATCATACCACCCTTGTCAGCTCCGCTCACTCCATTTTCACCAATACCCCAGTGGATACCTATCAATCCACCACTGAATCCATCTCAATTGTCATCACAGCTGGTTCGACCCATCCAATAGCTGGCTCAACCACCACCACCACCACCAATGACGTTTTTTCAGAATAATCCCTCTCCATTGGGGACTATTCCTAGAGGTTTTCATGATATGCCTAAGAATCCTGAGAAATTATGTCCCAAATACATTCATGGTGAATCAAGGAGTACTGAAGAGCACATACAAGCTTTTAAAGATTCTTGTACCAGAGCTCAGATAGCTCACCAGGATGTGGTTTGTAGGTTGTTCCCTTATTCCTTGGGGGATATGGCATACAACTGGTATCTTAATCTTCCACAAGGTTCTATTCTGACCTGGACAGACTTGGAAAATGCTTTCATCAATCAGTTCATAGTTTATGTGGATCCAGCCCTTTTGTATCACCAATTTTCTACCATTAGGAAGGAGCCCTGTGAATCCTTGCCCTTGTTTAATACCAAGTTTCAATGAATGTATAGGAGGCTATAGGACCCCTATCTAGTTGTTGAGAATAGTGCCATTCAAGCATACTTTAGGGTTATAGACCCTTTGCTTGGCTTATTCCTACAAAGGACCTATCAACCGGTGGATATTGATTCCCTATCGAAAGTTTATCATCTAGCCATCAAACTGCAACAACAAACTAACTCTCAACAAAGCATGGGAGGAGGTTTTCCTCCAATAGGGTATCAGATGCATAGCCCGACTCCTTTATTCAATACCGTCCCAGGAATGCTTCCTTCCCATTATGGACATGTGCCTGAGCTACAAACTCAACCACCTATTCCATTCTTCGCTAATGGAAATCCTTACTTCTTTCAACAATCATAGGTTCCTCAAAGTCCCCATGGTCATCACAACCAAATTGGAACACCAAATCATGGTGGTCAGCCACCTGTTGCTAAGAGTGTTGAAATTGAAAAGACAGTTCAACTCACAAACGAGGTAGAGACCTTAAAGAAAACATTGTCTCAAGTCACAAATGACATGGCTTGAGCAGCTTAGACTGAACCCCTCTCAAAACCAAGGTAATTATCCTAATCAGAGCAGTAACAACCAGGGTAATTATCAGAACAACTACAATCACAACCAAAGGGGTTATCAAGGCCAAAACTCCCCTAGCCAAGGGTATCAAAATCAAAATAGAGGATATAACCATAGGCCAAATAACAACCAACAATAGAATACAGGGCCAAACAATGGTGGAGTTTCTCACAATTATCAAGCTAATGAGGAGAGGTCACATACTGCAAATGTGGCTGACCTTAATTTTATGACTAACTGGTGCAAGCTGCATGATATTGCAACTCATTCTAAGGTAAACTGCCCTGAAATGGAGAAAGTTGTCAAGATGGCACAGGCAGATGCCCAAACATTTCAAGCAAATTCAAACAAAGAAGGTGGTTCAGTGGATACAGCTATGACTTATGACCTCTTTGAAGAAGAACCCTCATTCCCAATGCAGAGTGAGAATGAACCAGAGGAGGATATGTATGACGCCCAAGCCTTTCAGAAAAAGGGAGGACACTTCCTAAGAAATCAGAATAAGGGCTCGTTCACTACATCAGCACTGCCTAATCACATGGTGCCTCCGAATCAAAGTGCTAATAACAACCCTCCTCCACCAAAAGGGCCACCCGACTTCTATAAAAAAAGGTAATTCATATGGTGTTTTCAAAGGTAATGTAAGCTACAACGTAGAATTTGATATTGTTTCTGAGATGCAAAAACAGAAAACCTCTTTGTCATACTTTGACATCCTAAAGTGGTGCCCTGCCCAATGGGAGATAGTGCTGAAAGCTTTGGAGCAAGCTGATAAATCAAAAGAAAAAAAACAAGGTGGCACCTACTGCAGACATGAATGCAGCCTTGTACAGAAGCAAGGTAGGTACTCCATTTCTTTTGAGTTTAAGAATTTTTGGGAAGAACCTACATAATTGTCTGTTAGATTCAGGAGCTTCTGGCAATGTTATGCCATTTTCTATATACAAGAAATTGGGATTGAACCTTGTCCAAACAAACAAGAAGGTCATCCAACTTGACAAGACAAAGTTTAATGTAGTGGGAGAGTTGAGAAACATACATGTCCAAGTAGGGTCAGACCCTAGGATTCAAACCAACATAGACATTCAAGTAGCAGACATTCCTGAGACCTATGGTATGTTGTTGAGTAGAGATTTGATGAAAGGTATAGGAGGATATCTCTCCCTCGACTTTTCACATATGTGGTTACCATGGAGGGGAATTCCTACACAGATTAGGATTGAAAGTGAACCTCGCCTCAAGCATATCATCATTGAATATGATTTCCCCAATGAGGTAGCCTATTTCAAAACTGAGATAGGGGTTTATAAAAGGGAGGAAATTTTAACCTTTTCAGTTCTTGATTCTAAGGACATGTCAATACAAGAGTTCCCTGATTCTATGACTAATGAAAATCAACAGGTATTAATCAAGAAGTTGCAATAGGATCAGCTGGTCTTAGGGGAAGATATCAATCTGCAAAATCTCCTACTCCCTAATTGGTGCAGGGTGCATTACCAAAATCATTCTAAATTGACCTGCCAACCCTGTATCAGCATTTTAAATTATGTCTCTCAATTTGAGGAAACTAGCCTAAGACACCTTGAGACCGTTGCAGATCACTTCTCATTTGAATCCAAAGAAGCAATAATGTTAATCAGGGATAAGGTACCTCCAAAGGAAGCTCCTTCTCAAATTGAATTTATCTCGGTTACAATACCAGAACCACCCCAAGGTTTGTTTGATACCCCTGCACTCACAAGTATGCAGAAACTTGAGGGATTAATTAAAGATGCAAGCGACTGTCAGGAGGATAGCCACAGATTATATGATATATCTGTGCACGAATTGGAAATTACACATGATCAACCTGTTGAACACCTGTTCCCAATATCTAAGGCAAAAGATCAAGTAGCCCCACCTGTGGCTCATTCTATCCAAATGCCCACAATAACCCCCAAAGGACCAACCCCAACTTATGATCAGCTATGGACCCTCACGTTTGATGGATCTAAGTCTAAAATAGGTTGTGGTGTTGGGATTGAATTAACCAACCCGAAAGAGAAAACTTTCTTTGCTTCTTATAGGTTACAGTTTGGATGCACTAACAACGTAGTAGAATATGAAGCCCTAGCTCGAGGGTTGATGTTCGCACATAAGAAGAAAGTCATTGCATTGATGGTTAAAGGGGATTCAGAGATAGTTATAAAGTAGGTGCGCAACCAATACACATGTCACAATAGAAGGCTGGCAGCCTATAGAAATCGGGTATGGAACCTGATTGAAGACTTCCATGCTTTTGGGATTAGTTTAATCCCTAGAGAAGAAAATCAGATAGCCGATTCATTAGCTGTTGCTACAAGTACCCTGGAACCTATGCAAGGCTCCAAGCTTAAGAGATTCTCAGTAGAGTTGATTTCCACCCCGGCTGTTCCTGATAATGTCAAGAACTTGCAAGTTTTTGATGATGATTGACATATCCTTGCTTTTCTAGCAAGTTCAGATGTTTTTGAAGGGAAGATCATTGATGAGTCCAACAGGGATCAAGGATATTGGAACCCTGAAGATTGTGATATAGAGGGGGTCCTCAATTTAAAGAGTAACAGCATTCCCAAGGGAATGGTGGCCTTAGAGAGAATTTTTTATTCAAACCCCAGGGTTCAGGAGAAGATATCAGCTAAAGATAAAGGAGGTGAATATGAAACTATTAACCTAGCTGATTATGGCTCGAAAATAAATGTTTACATAGGGAAAGCTTGCCCTGAAGCAATCAGAAAAGATATACTGAGGGCACTGAAGAAAGATATTGTTGCGATAGCTTGGGGGTATGAGGATTTAAAAACATTTGATGCTTCTGTAATAACCCATACCATTCCTCTGAAGCCTGAAGCTAAACCATTTCGACAGAAACAGCGCCTTGTCAATGCCCTGATCGAACCACTGATCTTTAAAGAAGTTCAGAAATTACTTTCTGCAAGAATAATCTTCCCCATACAACATTCAACATGGGTGGCTAACTTGGTTCCAGTCCATAAGAAAAATGGAGAGATCATGCTATGTGTAGACTTCAGGAATTTGAACAAAGCTTCAGAAAAGGATAACTACCCACTCCCTTCACTGGACAAAGTCTTGCATACTGTCAATGGGTCTCAGATGATATCATTCCTGGATGGTTATTTTGGATACAATTAGGTAATGGTTAACTGTGAAGATAGAATGAAGACAGCCTTCACTACTAAGTGGGGAACATTCACTTACAGAAGGATGCCATTTGGTCTGATAAACACTGGAGCAACTTTTCAGCGTGCCATGGACATAGCATTCAAAGATCTAATTGGAAAATGCATCATTGTTTACATCGATGACATGACAGTATTCTCCAAATATAGACTGAACCACGCTACAGACTTAGCTAAAGTTCTTCAACGATGTATCCAGTATGGCATCTCCCTCAATCCTAAAAAGTGTGTGTTCATGGTTTCTGAAGGGAAGCTTTTGGGACACATAATCTCAGAAAGAGGAATATCAATCGATCCAGACCGAGTTGAGTCCATTCTGAAGATTTCCATGCCAGGAAGTAAGAAGGAGATGAGATCCTTCTTTGGAAAGATTAACTTTGTGAGAAAGTTCATCACAGGCTTTGCAGAAATTGTTAAACCACTTAATCAAATGATGAAGAAAGATGCCAAAATAGAGTGGAGTAGTGAGGCAAAGGCCGCATTTTCACAGGTAAAGCAATCCATTTCGGAAGCGTTCATTCTCACCAGCCTTGACTACTCGAGGCTGTTTTATATTTATTCTTTTGCCTTTGAACACTCATGTGCAGCTGTCCTAACTCAACGAAGAGAAGAGGGAGAGGAAAGACCAATCGCCTTCATGAGCTCTCCGTTCAAAAATGTTGAAACCAAATATCCACCTTTTGAAAAACAAGCTTTTGTGCTGGTCAGAGTTGTCAAGAAGTTCAGTCACTACATTCTCTGAATTCAAATCATTGTTGTAGTTCTTGATGCTGCTGTGAAGTCCCTACTTATGCAGAGCGAACTGGGAGAACAAAGAGGGAAATGGATGGCCACTTTGCAGGAGTTCGATCTGAAGATTCATCCCATGAAACTTGTTAGAGGTACAAGCCTGTCTAAGTCCATGGTGACTGCTGGTGACAACATCATTTTCCAGCAATACACAACTTGGTCCTTCTCCAACGACCTTTGGTATGTTGATATCATCTATTTCATGCTCAACAATCGATGTCCAGAGTGAATGAATACGACCAAGAGGAGAGCGTTGAGAATGAAGAGCTCTCATTATATGCTCAAAGGAGGATTTCTATATAGGAAGAATTTCGAGGGAGTGTACCTTCGATGCCTTGATTAGCAAGAGGCTAAATGTGTGATTACTGAATTCCATGGGAAACATGGCATAGGTCATGGGTCTTCAGATTCATTAGCACATCAGATCCTTAGATTTGGTTATTAATAGTTGTGTGTGTTCAAATATTCCCATCAACATGCAAGAACATGTCACTTATGTTAGATTTTTGCATCAAAAGAATGCCATCCAGCCATGCCATTGTAGCCTGTTTATGAGGTAAGGGAATTTTCCCAATGGGCACTGGATTTTATTGGGGTAATTAACCCAAATTCTTCTGCAGGACCAAAATTTATTCTAACTGCCACTGATTACTACAGGAGATGGACAGAGGCTATACCTTGTAAGAACAATACAACAGAGGTAGTAATCAGGTTCCTCACCGAATGCATCACCACTAGGTTTGGAATACCCTTCACATTGGTATGTGACAATGGCTTTTCCTTTTCTTCTGTTGAGTTCATTTCATGGGCATATGATCACAAGATTGTCTTAAAATATTCTTCGAACTATTACCCACAAGGCAATGGAGTTGCAGAGTCAACCAATAAGAATCTCTTTGGGGTAATTAAGAGACTATTAGAGAACAACCCTAGGGACTGGCACACCCAGCTAAGATTTGCGCTATGGGAAGATAGGACTAGGATTAAGGCTGCTTTAAAGACCTCACCATTTAAGCTGGTATACGACCAAGAACCTATGTTCCTTATCCATCAAAAAATACCTATCCTTGAGTTCATGCAGAAATTCTACTCTAGTGATGATAGGGTAGAAGTAAGATTAGTTGCCTTGTTGAGATTAGAAGAGCAGAGGGATGCCGCCTTGCAGCAATTCTTTAGACACCAGGCTGTTGTCAAACGTTGGTTTGAAAAAAGATCCAAAATCAAAGCTTTTAGAATATCAGGCCTTGTACTACTATGGGATAAAGCTAGTGAAAAGAAGGGCAGTCACCAGAAATTTGATAAGCTCTGGTTAGGTCCTTATCAAATTGCAGAGATCCTAGGAGAAAATGCTTTCCAGCTGAGCAGTTTAACGGGAGAACCTGTTCCATTGCTTATCAATGGACAGTTCCTTAAACACTATTTTGAGTCATAAAGTTGGTATTTTTACTGGGGAGTGCACTTATGTAAATAATTATGTTATGAATGTAAATAGTTTGTTGTTCTTTGTGGTCTATTTATTTTTCTATTTGTAAATAATCTGTTGTTTGTTTGTTTGTTCTTTCTTTTGTCCTTTCGTGTCATGTGTTCTTTTGTTTCTGACTTGTTTTGTTCTTTGGGGCTTCTCTGTTCTTTCCATTTTGAAATGGTGGGCTGTTATCTGAAGCATACTATGGTTATTAGGAGAGAAGTGGTTTAGATATTTTTAGGTTTTCTGATTGGGTGATTTTTTCCTAAATTCGTTGTTTTATGCCCATTGTCAATAAGAGTTGTGGAAAGTCTTGAAAATAAGCTGCAAAGTAAATAACCTTCATTGGTTGCTCTAAATCTGTCACAAATCGTCAAGATCATCTCCTTTTGTAACAGTATATTTTTCCTAGGATGATAATGTTATAAGATTTGAGTGAAAAATTATATTCCCAGATGCTTTTATGAGGTCCATGGTAGTTTTCAACCCATTACAGATGTTAAACATTTGACAAAAAAAAAAAGAAGAGAGAACCATCTAAAGAGAAAAGAAGACTCAATATGAATGGGTGATTCCAGCATCTCTATCGGGGCTATGGACGCTTGACTAGCAGTAGAGCAATGTTGTGAGAAAACTAGAGGTATCTTCGTCGGGGCTATGGACGCCTGACTGGCAGCGGAGCAATGCCCAGGATATCATTCCACAATAGCTAAAGGAAATCAACTCATGTAGTTCAAATCTTACACATTGTTGTTCGAAAGATGAGGAAAACTTTATAAAAGGATGATGCACCGTCAAGCACACACAAAGATTCAAGGGTAGTCACTGTTGGCTTACATTTTGAGATTCTAACTCAACCTTGCTTGTTAACACTGACCCAACTCGAGTTGTGATGTTCATAAACCAGGAATTATGGGTAGCTGAATCCTTCAATTTCTTGAAAATGGTTAAACAATTTTTCCAGCCGAGTCACCATTTGTTGTGCAGTTTTCACACACACACCCTGCTAGAAGCGGGGACCCCCCTTTTTGCTTTCGCTCTTCATGTTTTGGCCCTCCAATTTTGAGGATTGATCTTGCTTTGGCATGAGCCTAAATGTTTATCTTGCTTGCCTAACTAATTCCCCAAATTGCACATTGAAAACCTTAGGTTTTGGGAAAAGTTCAGGATTTTCCACCCCATCCAGATTTTCCCAGATCTCGCTCAAACTCCTGCTAAGCACTGTGGTTTGGGGATTTTTGGTCTTCGCAAAAATTCGTGTGGGCCGTATTTTCCCGATGTCCCTTCTCCTCTGGATTTTCCCAAAATTCTCAAGCCTCCGGAGATTCACCTTCTTCACGGATTTCCTTCTCCTTCGGATTTTCCCGAAATCCTTTGTTCCCTATTTTTTTTAAACTTGCGGAATGTCTCCTACTTCGCGGAAATTCGTCTCACGTGGATTTTCCCAGAACCTAATAGAATGTGAAGAAATGTGGAGTAATAGGACTTGTTAACAAATGATGATGCATTTTATGATTAATTTATGCTATTTTGAGATCTCACATGTTGTTTCTTGATTGATAATGATCAAATTAAGTTGCTAGTAGGTGTTTTCATGTTTATTCTGCTAGAATACGCCTGGCTTGGAATTCTCTGAAATTCCTCCCTGGCTTGGATTCCGCGGGTGGACCTGAAACCCGAACTCTAATATGATAATTTTGTTTGGAGATTTAATGACACCTTGCTTATCTAGGATTCATTTTAATGATGATTTTTATTAATTAACCTTTGTTTGTGTGATCTTTATTATGGTTTCCTTTGTTGAGTGCAGGATTAAATCATGCACATGATGATATTTCTCAAGGAGCTTAGTTGGAAGGCATACCTCAATCACATTTGGCACAAAACTCCTCAATGAAAGGTCTTGCCGACCCATAATGTCTCAGTGAAAGGTTATACCTTCGGCATGATGTTTGGCCGAAGAGGCGAGGTCTTGGCGACAGAGGGTAACATCGGCATGATGTCTCACTGACAAGGTGGACTCTTGCCAAAATGAAGCAGTGTCGACGAAGGATTTGGGGTCGCTATGAAGTCTCAGCGACCGAGTGATGTCTTGTCGAGAGGGATGATGCCTTCGGTATAGGTTTGTGCTCTCGGGGAAATTTCCTGCCAATGTGGGGTGTCTCGCCCAAGGATTTAGGTTCGCCATGAGGTCTGGCCGAAGAAGAAAAGTCTTGCCGACTGGGCGGAGTCTCGTTCAAAGATGAAGGCTCGACGAAAGGTCTCACCGACCAAGCAAAGTCTCCCCGACAGTTGTTCAAAAGGTTTGTCTTTGGGGAGAAAGATATATTCACCATGAAGTCTAGCCGAATGGTAAAGGTCTCGCCAAAGGGTTCTCCCTTCGGTGTGATGTCTGGCCAACTGCAAAGAGTCTCGGCGATAGGGAGTGAGTTCGGGATAAGGTCTTCCTGACACAAAGGAGTCTCCCCGAGATGGAATGTGCTTGCCAAAAGAAGAGGGGCTCGATGTGATGTCATGCTGAGGGAATACAGTCTTGCCGATAGCGGTGAACTCGGTGAAGAAAAGGGGATATTGCTATAACTTTTGTTACTCGTTGTAACCTCTTGCCGATCGTTTTGTGCTATGTTGATGACTGCTATGAGGTATAATCACATCGGGGAGACATGATTAGTGTCTCACCGACATGCGATTCCATTCGAAGGACCTTTGACCGCCCGGGAATCTTATGTGGCATGTGTTCAGCCAATCAAGGAGAATTAAAGATGAACCCTGGATGTTTGACTGGTTGACTACCGCTGTGAAGGAAATCAACAGAGTGCAACCGATGTGGATCTGCTCTATGAATGATCTGATGGAGCAGCTCGATGAACAATGGTGTGGAGATCTAATAGGAATCTGATGCTGCTTCTAGGAGATGGTCAACTTGTAGGAGAATCTAGAGCAAGAAGAGGGCTGAAAGAAAGAAAGAACCATGAGCCTTAGGGACAGTTGTGGTGTCTACTGACAGAGGTGGATCTGCATTAATGGCAATGCTTTAGAGCATGCAAAGCAGCCCTTCAAGGAAGTTTGAGGATGGACACAGAGACCATGAGTAAATGTTATAGCTCCAAAAGATCTGAAATCATCCTTGGAACGATCCTTCACCAACATGGACAGCAGGGATACACATTTAATACAGAATCAACTTTATCCAAAAGATCTGAGGGCCGACCCTCCTGCAACCGGCGGATCTTTTGTAAACCCTAAAAATAGGGGACAATGCATTCTTTTTGGGCCCATCCTGTATATATGGCATTTTTGCCTCTTTGTAAAGGGATATATATAAGTTTTAGAATGGAGAGAGTATGGTTTTGAGAAAAAAAAACTTAAGAGTAGCAATAGAATAGGAGTTAGATTCAGCATAGACAGTAATGTATCCTTCTAGTTTTCTTAGTGTAGATGGAAACAATCTAAGGACATAGGTTTTTTGTACACTGGTGATTGTGCCAAATTTGTAAATGTTGCTTATTTGTTGTGCTAATAGTAGAAGCAACCAGATTTAAAATCTATTTCGTATTGTGTTCCAGAATGGTGTTCATCTTGGGTTAATCATTCAATTTGAAAAGCTTTCAAGGAATGAAGTTTCGTTTTATGTTTTGTTTAAATAGTGATTTGCAATCTGCTGTTAAAATTAGCACTGTGAATAAATGAAACTGTGTGTTAATCACAAGTTAATTTTGTTATGCAGTTCAGTTAGCAATTCCTTGAAAGGTAACAGGTCTGGTTAAGTTGAATGAATTATCATTCTTTTCGGTTCCAAAGCTTTGATCTACCTTTTTCTGTTTCTTTAAAAACCTTGATTAAAGTAGGTTTAAATTTATGTTTGATCTTAGAACAATCCACAAGCTCAACACCAGCAGGCCCCTTGAACATTACAGTTCACATCAACCATTGAGTAAAGTCAACACAGTCAAGAACCGATTACAAAGACCTTGGGAGCTAAGATATCCATGTGTTATTCTTTCTCTTTCAAGAGAGTAGAATAGTAATATTATGTTTAACTGTTGCTATGCTCATCAGGACAATCAACAAGTGTGTGATTTGTAAATCTAGGTTGAAGATCCTCTAAGGAGCAAGATTGGAGAAAAGTTGTCAAGTCTACAAAGTTTTAAAAGTTGTCACCTTGTTTCCAATACCATTAAAGGAAACCTACAGAGTAGAATTTAGTAGTTCGGATTTAAAAACTAGGTTGAAAGGATAGAGTAGAGATTGAAGAGCAAATTCAGGGATGATCCCACAATACTGGTTTACAATTTCTGGAAGATCCTGATTTTTGTTGAAATCACATATTTTTAGAATATATAATGATTTAATCCTTTAAAGGTTCCATTTAAAGGATTTCAATTGAAGAGGGTTTGATTGAACCACCTTAGATCAAACCCCCTTGGATAGAACCCTGCTAGTTTTAAACCATACCTATAACAGAGTCTCCTTTACACCTATCAAAATGTTGATAAAAACCCACTTTTAATTTACCTTTTAGGGGAAAAAATGAATTCATTTAGAATTTATTTTTTGTAAGTATGTAGTCCTTATTATAAGCTTCCCAAAAAGTATTATTTTATTATTTTATTTATTTTTTATTTCTTGTGAATGTAGGTTTTTCACCGAAAATCAAGCTCTTTATTACACACGTGGAAAAATAGCAGATTATCAAAAAAATTGAAAAATATCAGTGCACCAAATATTGAAGTCCTTGATCCAAAAAAAAATGAATTTTACATAAAAAAGTTCATATATCGGTCCACTTATGAATTGTAGTGGTTTGACTTCGACACTTGATTAAGGAAAAAATATTCAATAAAACACTATGAAACCAATTGGAAGCACTAGATATCATAGTTACAAATCTAAATTCAAAAAAATATAATTTTAAATCCTTCATGGAAAAAAAGTTGTGTTATATGATTAAGCGTCACTCCTTAAAAATGTTGTTTACTAAAAAATAGTTTTCGAAGGAGATGGAAAAATAAGTGCAATATGATTCCAAAAATTTTGAAAAAAATATATTTAGAATCTATGTACAGACAGAATGTCACAAATCACTAGTTTGCATCATCTTTGAAAATTCCTCACGGTTTAGCCGCTATAGGTGCCTAAAAGTGAAGATTTAGTTAGAAAAAATCATTTCATTGTCCAGTTTGGCCAAAAATTGTAAACCAATGTTATGGGATCACCCTCATACTTTGAATTTTTGAAAAATATGAGCAAGAATGATATGCCACTTCTGGCGTATGAGTCCCAGCATAGGACTTTTTCTAGTTTTCAAGTGTTTCAAACTTGTCTCTGCCAGATTCATGTTCCTACCCAAAAACCCTGATCTAGGACTAAATCATCCAGCCTGGTGTATGAGTCCCAGTGTGCATTAAATTCAGTCTTTTTATCATTTCAGGTCTTCATTCAAGTTGCTACAAGTTTCTAAGTGCACCTTTCTAATTTCTTAGTTTTCTATTCTATTTTGTATTCATTTCTAGGTCATTGATTAGAGTCTTGCATATCATTAAGTTTCATAATTAGATCTTATGTGTTATTAGTCTTTCCAAGCCCTAGCTTGGCGTTGAACCCCTTTTTAGTCTCTAAACATAATCTAGGACACCTTTAGTAGATCTCTCTCTTTCATTCTATCCTTAGATTGAGATCTCTAGGGTTTCCTTGAATGAAACAATAGTGAAATAGGAACCCTATCCTTGTGCTCAATCTCCTAAAAGATTTGGAGCATCCCTATTTCCTTGTTTTCACAAAAATGGTGACTCTGCTAGGGAGGGTTCAACTCCCACTCTTGAAAATCTTTTTGTCTCATAATCAACTATGTTCGTCGGCATCTCGATTGGGGGGTAAATTGTTGTCATGTGGGACCCTCAATCCTCGTTGGTACCCCTTAACCTCTCTGATTTCACCCTCATTGATAGCTTAGGCTTTTGGTGTACTGGCAATCAGTCTGTGTTAACACTACTATATAGTATAAAAATGTTGGTTTTGAAAGAGAAACCAGTTGTAGTGACACTAGTTTTGTATTTAACACATTTCATTAAGAAAACAAAGGATTTTATACCATGCAATAGTTGACATCATTTAAAACAAAAACCCATATTGCTACAGCAATGAAAAAACAATTAATTCATTGAAATCTATCAATACAGACATTACAATGCTCTCGTAGTTTTTTATACATAATACTACTCCTACTCAGAATGATATTTTAAAATAAATTATACATACCAGTTTAGGTAAGCAAGCAGAGATAGACAAAAAATAATGCATCAAACTTGCATTATATTTTAACATAGATTCAAGTTCAAATAACATATGAGTAACACCAAACAATAGTCTGAACTAACCAAAAGTAACATAGGAAGGAAAAAGTAATGGAATCTTCTAGAATGATACAATAGCGTATATGGCTTTTCTAACAAAATACTTGCATAAAGAAAAACATAACTGTGCCAAAACATTGAATGTTTTTACAATAAAAAATAAAGTTTATCTCATATCTAGCTCTATCAAGATGAAGAGTATACTTTTAACAACTATCTTTACAATTTACATGTGTCCAAGATGTAAATAAAACCATGTATAAGGCACACCAAAGATAATAGCTAGCAACCACAAAATAGGCATTAGGGGAGAGGGGCTAGTAGTCATGCGGGCTAGCTTTGTGAGCATGTAGAGATTTTCTAGAATATCATAATACCTTCATTTTTTTAAAATTTGGACTGGCCTCTTATCTATCTATAACTAAGGTTTGGAGGTGTGACTCATCATGCAACTTGCCACATCAATATGACCATTACATCTATTGAGAAGTGTCCAAATTTTGACTTTTTAAATATTTGACCAAAACTTTTAATCATGGTACCCCTAGTAGTTGAACAAAAAATATCATTTGTTGCTTGTAGAATATCATATTTTTATTTAAAATAAAACTTATATGCAACCTAAATGGACCAAATACCTATTGGTAACCATAAATCTTTGTTGTCTCTAGCTTTTATATTCAACACAAATGGATCAATAGTTGAACATAAAAAAACTATTTGTTGTTATAAAAACAACACATAATTATTTAAAATATAACTTATATCAAACAAAAATGGACCAATAGTTGAACACTAAAACATTTTGAAAATCCTTCACATTTAATAGGAAAATACATGGTATTTATTGTACTCACCTTTTAAATTTGTGATAGGACAAACTAATAATATGAAATACTCCAATGCTTGTACATTGCTACCCCAATAGTTGTACACATGAGAACAATATTTTTCACTATGATAACAATACTTGTTTAAATATTTATAACATTCATAGTTTTTCACTATGTATTTATGTTTTTTTATTATAACATTCATAGTTTTTCATGTGTTCAAGTATGGGTCCATTTTGACCAACATTTGGTTATTTTTAATTTGAGAGGCTTCTTACAGTTGCAGCATATAGCATGTCAAAATCCGTGTACACGAAAATGATTCCTTAAATCTCTAAGATAAAATTAATAAATCATCACCATATATTTGGTATATTCCTCTCTTCATGTAAAAGCATCCCAATTAATATGAGAATGAGGTGGGCAATTAATGTTAAAATCTCCTTTCAGATTAATGTTATCCACTACAGATGAAGGGATATAGAGTATATGGCCATTTATTTCCCATGGCAGGTGGTTGTCTGGACAATTGTCTCACCACAGAATACAATATTTAATATTATAACATTAATATAATACTAATAAAAAAAATATAATAATATATTAATAATAAATAATAATAATACAGTAATAATATAATAACAACAGTATAATAATAATAATAATAATAATAATAATATATTAATAATAATATTATAAATATAATTTATATAATTATATAATATTTATATTTTTTTAAGCAAAAGGCATTATGCCTGTATATAAATTAATATATATGAAATAGTATCATTTACAAAATTTTATATCTGCTATTTATCAGCCAGATCGTAAGATGATAACCAATTAAAACCCCAAAAATTATATAATATTTATGTTATTTATACATTTTTAAAGTGTTTTAATTTATTATATAATAAATTAAAACACTTTTAAAATGGTATATAGATTAATTTAGATACATTATTTTATAATATAGATAAACTAGTTATATTTACATGTGAACTATTTATTTACAATATAATATAAATTATATAAATATGTGATAAGACTGACTCTTATAAAGCACAAATGCTATAACAACTATTAGAGCCTGCACAACTCTTGACCCCCTCCCTAAATAAGAAAGGCAATAGGAAAAGTGGTGTTTGTTTAAGCATTAACATCTTTAAAAAATAGTGGAAATAACAATAAAGAAAATATCTTCTCATACCTTGCTCACGCTACAACGACTTTGTCAGCAATTATTTTGCTGATCAAACCGATGGTTTAGCACTGGTTTTATATGCTCCTTTCTCTCTTCAACAAACCCCTTTTATGTTTTTGAATTCAAAATACTCCTACAGAGAGCATCGAACCACACCAAAACAAGACAAATAGTAAAATAGGGTTCTAACATAACCTAATCTTCTGCTTTGTGTAAGGTTCATTGCTAGGCTTTCATTGCATTTGGTTTTGAATTTTTTATGGATCCGTTAGTGACGGAAATAAATGGCAATGATGATCTATTGATCACAAAACAAATCAATATGCAAAAGCCCCAAATTTCCTTGATGAAATGAGAGGTAGGGCATCTATTAAATAGATATCCAAAAGGGAGCTTACATTATGGCACACAACCATATTCACCAATAACTCAGCAATATTATTTATAACACACAACATTATTTATAATAGATTGTAAAGTCAATAAAGGTTGTTGCAATAGGAATTAATATTAAGTTGTATGGGCATTATTGTTGTCATTCTCCCCCATAATGACCATTGGGAAGAACATGAAGTAGTTCTCTAAGTTTTTGAAACCTTTCACGAGCTAGAGACTTCATGAAAATATTTGCTAGTTGATCTTCTATGCTACAGTATACAATCTCAATCAATCCATGTTTAACCAATTCTCTGATATAGTGGTGTTGAATTTTAATATGTTTGGTTTGGTTTTGATATGAAATACTAGATTCTTTGTCATTTGTATAGCACTCTTGTTGTCACAATACAATAATGTAGGTCCATTTTGTATTTGGTGTAAATCCTCTATTAGTCTTCTCAACCACACAGTTTGGAAAGTTGTTGATGTTATAGCTTTATACTCGACCTCTATTGTAGAAATTGAGACGGTTGTTTCTTGGACTTCCAAGGAAAGATTGTTGAACCAAGACTAAAAGCATTATAACCAGAACTAGACTTTCGATCATTTGTGGAGCCTACCCAATCTGAATCTATATAGCCAACCAACTTGCTATCCTTTGAATGTTGAAACTTGAGACCATAACTCAATGTCCCTTTGACATATCTAAGAATCCTTGCACTCCATTGTGTTTTCTTCTAAGTTATATATGAACCTAGATACCAAGCTCACTGCATATGTGATATATGGTCGAGTAGTAGTTAAGTAGGTCAAACTTCCAATCAACTATCTGTATAGAGTGGGTTCCACTAGATCTGACACATCTAAGTTAGACAACTTAAGTCCAACTTCAATATGTGTTGCAACTAGTTTTCAAATCTTCATTTAAATTTTTTGTAGGATATTTGATGCATATTTTCTTTGAGACATGAATATTTTATCTTTATTTTTCCATACTTCTATACAAAGAAAGTAGTGCATTTGTCCCAAATCTGTCATTTCAAATTCATAAAATCATGACTGTTCCAAACTCTACAAATAAAGTTGAATTGTTTCAAGTATAGATAAGATCATCAACATAGAGAACTAAGATAAAAATATCCTTAGGTGAGCTCCTAATATAAATATTTGGATTTGACTAACTTCTTAGAAAACCTTTTTGTTGTAGATATGAATCTATCCTTGAATACCATGCTCTTAGTGCTTGTTTAAGTCCATATAAGGCCTTTTGTAAACATAATGTGCTTTAGATGATATTTCAAAACCTTTAGCTTGTGAAACATACACTTCCTCATCAACATATCCATTCAAAAATGCACTCTTTACATCCATTTGATAAACTATCCAACTCTGTTGAGCTGCCAAAGCCAAAACCAATTTGATAGTATACATTCGTGCTACAGGTGCAAATGTTTCAATATAATCAATACCTTATTGTTGAGTGTACCCTTTGGCTACTAATCTAGCCTTATGCTTATGAATGCTTCCATTATATTTTTACTTAGTTTTGTACACCCACCTTGTACCAATAATTTCCTTACTAGGAGGTAGTTGAACTAAATCCCATATGACATTCCTTTCAAATGTTTCTATTTCACTATTCATTGTTTTACTCCACTCTTCTTTTTCTTGAGCTTGTTCAAATGTTTGTGGCTCATTATTTTCCATAATTTGAGTCATCAATGCATAATTCACTTTTGCTTGTGACCTTGTTATCATTTTCTCAAAATTTGAATCTAACATAAGAGTTTATGGATGATTATTTTCTATCCTTCTTTGATATTTTTGATATTTTCTTATTCTTGCATTAGATGATTTAGGTTCATTGTCTTCTCTTTCATCCTCTTTAGCTTCATCAATCACTATTTTTTTTCCCTTTGTTTCATTTTCTCTAATATATTTTGATGCTTCGTTAAATACCACATCTCTACTTATCACAAGCTTTTTCCCAACTAGATCATATAATTTGTATGCTTTATTTTCATATCCATAATTCTTTTGGTATGTGTGCATAGGAACACAACCAAATACTCTTGAGTGATCAACACTTGGCTTTATCCTAGACCATGCTTGTTCAAGATTCATTCCTTTGACTACTTTTGTAGGACTTCTATTTAGAAGATACACTAGTGTGCATACTGCTTCTGCCCAATAACTTTTATCTAAATTCTTCTCTTTCATCATACTCCTTGCCATTTCAACAATTATTCTATTTTTCCTCTCAACAACTCCATTTTATTGTGGAGTGTAGGAAGTAGTGAATTCTCTCTTAATTCCATGATTTTTGCAAAAATCTAGAAATTGATTTAATTTGTACTCACCTCCATTGTCTGACCTTATCACTTTGATGTACTTACCACTTTTATTTTCAACCAACTTCTTGAATTCTACAAATTTGTCAAACACTTCTGATTTTGTAGCCAAACAATATACCCAAGTTTTTCTTGAGTAATTATCAATGAAGGTTAGAAAATACTTATATTTATTCAAGGAAGGTTTTTCCATAGGACCACACAAATTACTATGGATTCTCTCAAGATTTTGCTTAGCTCTACTATATTTTCCAATTGGAAAGCTAACCCTATGTTATTTTCCAATAACACATTCTTCACAAACTTGTTTTGTATTTTCAATGAAAGGTAGACCTTCAACCATTTTTAAACTCTTGAGTAAAATTAACCCACTAAAACCAAGCTGACCATATCTTTGATGCCAAATTTTACTTTCATTCATTTCAATAGACCTCAATGCTTAGTTTCCATGAGTGAAATGAATAGGAAACATCCTATCACCTATCATCTTTTCTCTTGCAACAACTACATTCCTTTTTAACTTGTCTCTTACTATGCACTCATTCTCATCAAAATTCACTTTATAATTTTGTTCTAGCATTTTTCCAATGGACAAAAAATTCCTTTTTAGTGTTGGAACCAATAGTGTTCCATTGATATGTTTAACTTCACCATATTTTTGTTGTAACTGCAATTGTACCTTTACATTTGCTTCCATGAGATTGATTATCTCCTATACTTTGATGTTTTTCATCCAAATTGAGAAATAAATTATCATTAGATGTCATATGTGAAGAGCATCCAAAATCAATAAACCATACATTATTTTCACTGGAATTTGCACTAAAGGAAGAAATAAACAAATTTTGTTTATTTTCAACAATACTATGAGCATTTCTTTTTTTTGTTTCACCTTGTTTAATCTAACATTCTAATGCATAGTGTTAAAAATTATTGCAATGAAAGCATTTGACATTCCTTTTATCATATTCTCCCTCGTTGTTTCTACCTCTTCCTCTTCCTATTCCTTTGAAGTTGCTAGTTCT
>VDFB02008263.1:112348-147894 GCA_007258455.2 Sequoia sempervirens
TACAGGCAGAGCTGACACAGCGTCAGTTAGCTCAGGAGGCTTGGGAGCAGGAGAGGAGAGTTATCACCAAGGACCGAGACATGTATTGACATGAGCGGAATTCCGCTCGGGTCCAGGTTGCGGAGAGAGAGGATAACATGAGAGAGGCAGGTTTTTGGATGGCCGCATATTATGATGCAGTTCCTGATCCGTCACAGCGGAGATTCCGTTATACCAGGCAGACACCTCAGATGCCAACGCCATCTCAGTCATTGGGGACACGGACACGTGGTTTCAGTGATTCACCAGGTGTTTCACCAGGCAGAGGGGCAGGACCTGAGTCTCCACAGAGATCAGATGTGGGGAGTTCGTTTGGGAGGTGACAGGCTATTGATTTTTTGACAGATGCAGAATGTAGTGTGTAGGATTTATTGACAGAGATCATAGATGTTCTATATCTCTGGATTTTGTATTTTATCATGTGATGTATGATGTGACATATATTCTATTATTTTGATATGGGACAGTTCTTATTGACACCATGTAGTATGTTTCCTTTTATGATGGGTGATTATATGCATGCGTATATGGTATTACATGTTTATGTGGATGGATACATTGGTTTATTTATGCTCATGTGTTGGTTTATTTATGCTTATGTTCATGATATGAAATGTTCACATGGATGATTGGAATACGAAATAATTTTATATGAATAATCATGCTTATGTTTATTTATGCGTATGTGTTGATTTATTGAGATGTTTATGTGGGTGATTGGATATATGTACTTATGGAATATGAATAATTTTATGGATGCATGGTGATGGTGATATGTTATGTGTACCTATGGGATCTATGATGATTTTTATATATATGGATGCCTAGTTGACTGATTTGTTATGTATGTATATGTGTATGATGGATTTTGTATGAACCTTTTATATATGCAGGAGGTGATGTATTATGCGTCTAACACTTTGTGATGCAGGTGGCGAAGTATGTATAGACCTAACATGTGATGATGCAGGTGGTGATGGACCTAACACGTAATGCTAGTGACGATGGATATATGGCATAGTATTTTTGTAATTTTAGAGGAAGTAACATATGGCCATAAGTGCCAATAAGAACTGACATGATAATGGGAGGTGGGTATGTGGTGATTGTGAAGATGGATGTCATTTGGCATCTATCAAAAATTATCAGTATCCTGAGAAGAAGGGCAAAGAATGAGGGAAAGTATTTGCACAACCAAAACCATAGGGTGAGTGTTAATGCAATGATTATGAAAAATGCAATCCTAATTCAATTTACCATCTTTGGAGCACTGATTTTTGCTATAGCATAAGACACGATACACCAAGGTATAGAGGACCAAGGTAGATTAGTGTCTAATGCATGAGACAAACACACCAGACAAGAAAGCTATCCCAATACCCCAAAGTCACGAAGACCTTGTTCGGGTCCAGTATTGAGATAACCACAAGCATGAAAGGATGCCACAACATAACACAAGACCCCTAGGATCTTGGTGGGTACCATGTGGGACAACCAAGAAGACACAAGCAAAGAAAAGATCAACATATGCCCCTATGTAGACCAATCAAAACACGCCATAATATGATGGATGATGGCGGCCTTGACAAGTGATTATAGGGAGCTCAAATGATAAACAAAAACCCAAAGTATCAAAAGATCGCAATCAATTTTCAATGTCCATTGCCATAGGATCAAGGGGATATATGGAATTGATGAGGTCTGTTAGGAAGGATGTATCCTGATGAGACCTATGATGAATAACAAGCGAAAAGATCGATATGATATAGGATATTCAAAATTGATTAGTCCCATTGGTACAAGTGAGTCTTGTTTGTTAAGGACCAGCTAGATAAAGGCATAGCTTGATGACACAACACAAGGGGGACAAGGCACAACCTAAAGACCTAGGGGCTCGGGGGCCGATCAGAGATTGGCCTTGCCTACGTGAAAGCGCAGAGCCCTCGTAGTTCATGGAAAAAGACCATGGATAAAGCGAAAAGAAGACAATGGTGACTGATGATGAAAGACACAAAACGTGACAGAAAAATGCCCCGGGGGAGGATCAAATGACCAACCTTGCCTACGTGAAAGCGCAGGGGCAACGTAGTTTGATATGGGATGAAAATGATGCGGGAGGATGAGACCTAGATGGAGACCGACACGATGGATGGTTCTACATGATGACATGGATCGACCGAAAAAAGGGAGCGAAAGACATAAGCTCAAAGTGGGATATAAAGAAGCTCAGGATGAGGGATAGGTAAGGTGGGTCATCCAGTGCTCAATCAACAAATACCAAGCGACCTAGGCTGATGTGGATGGGGATGATAATGCGGATGACAACATAAAATAACTAGGATGCTAGGTAGATAATGGTTAAGCCCTCTATGGATGACGCCTGTTACCAGGTTTTCACCATCCATACTTATCCAAGGTGCCACCAAGAGGTGGTTCTCACCATAGGACGGATTTATTTATCTTTACTATTTTATTTTATTTTATTTTTGGATTTTTTTGATTTTTTTTTGACTTTTTTGATAGGGTAGATCAAGCGGACTTAAGCGTAGAACCTTTTCAGATGGAGAATATTGACAGGTTCGTCAAGGGGATCTCCTTCCAGAGTAGTCAGCCTGTAGACTCCAGATCCATATTTGGCAGTTATGATATACGGCCCTAGCCAGTTTGCCTCAAATTTTCCTTTCTTGTCATGGCCCGGTTGAGTGCGTTGGTTTTCTTTGAGGACAAGCTCACCAACTTGGAATTGTCTAGGGCAGACCTTTTTATTGTAATGACGCTTGAGGTGATTTTGGTATGCTTGTAAGTGGTCATAGGCTCTTACTCTTCGTTCATCCAATAACTCAAGCTGTGCAAGCCGTGCAACGCGGGCATCGTCTTCGCTGATAAGGTTCTTCAAAGAAATTATCAATGAGGGGAGCTCAAATTCGATTGGCAAGACGGCTTCAACACCATATACTAAAGAGTAAGGGGTGGCGCATGTTGGGGTGCGGATGGATGTGCGGTATTCCCAAAGGGCGGGATGAATGTGAACGTGCCAATCTCGTCTAGTGTTATTGACAACCTTTTTGAGGATGCAGATGAGGGTCTTGTTGGTTGCTTCTGCCTGACCATTACCTTGAGGATAATAAGGCGTCGACCAACGATGCTGAATATGGAAGATATTGCAGAGGTGTTTCATGGCTTGGTTTTTAAACGGATTTCCGTTATCAGAAATGATGGTGGATGGGATACCATATCTGTAGAGAATATGGTAGAGGATGAATTTAGAAATTTGAGTACCGGTGATTTGTGAGAGTGGCATTGCTTCCACCCATTTGGTGAAGTACTCAGTTGCGGTGATGATGAATGTATGGCCATCAGATGATGGTGGGTGAATCTTGCCAATCAAGTTGAAACCCCATTGAGAAAACGGCCAGGGTGCTAGGAGAGGCTGAAGATCTTGTGCCGGGGTGTGGATCAAATTGGCATGCTGTTGATATGGCAGACATTTTTTTACAAATTCACAAGCATCATATTCCAATGTAGGCCAATAATATCCAGCCCATAGGATCCTTTTGGCTAGAGCCATACCATTTGAGTGGGCCCCACAAATACCACCATGTACTTCCATTAGTACCGTTTGAGCTTCGGTCTCATTCAAACATCTCAGGAGGATTCCATCATACCCACGATGATAAAGCGTATCACCAACGATGATGTATCAGGACGAACAATGGATAAAGGATTTACGTTGGTTGCATGTAAGTTTTGGGGGCATGATATTATCACTGAGGTAAGTGTATATGTCTTGGTACCACGGGGAGGCGGGACCTACGATATCACACACCATGTCCATTTCAGGAACATCATATGCAGGGATTAAAAGTTGTTCAACAAGAAACTCACACTCTGTTCGATCCTTGGGCATGTCGATCAAGGAACCGATAGTGGCCATTGCATCTGCTGCTTTATTCTGTGTCCGAGGAATTTGGTCAAACTGTATGAAGGTGAAATATTTTTTGAAATCATCCACCATGCATTTATAGGGTAACAGTTTATCATCCTTTGTGAGGAATTCATCATTAACTTGTCTAATAACCAACAAGGAATCACCAAAGACTTTCAAATGGGTTATGTGCCACTGTTTTGCAATTCTGAGGCCTGTGAGGAGAGCTTCATATTCTACCATATTGTTGGTACATGGAAACGCTATCCTGAATGATTTTGGGATGTAGTCACCTTGAGGAGTGACTAATAGAATTCCTGCCTCTGATCCACTATGAGTGTATGAACCATCAAAATATAACGTCCAGGTTGGTGCTTCTATCACTGTGTAGATTTCTTCATCCGGGAATTCAGCGTCTAAGGGGTAGGCATCTACCAATGGTGCTTCGGCCAGCTGATCAACAATAACTTGTCCTTTTATGGCTTTGCGCTCTACATACTCTATGTCAAATTCACTGAGGAGCATGACCCATTTGGCCATGCGGCCAGTCAAAGTGGTTCTAGATAACAGATACTTCAAGGGATCAATTTTGGCTATTAATTTGACTGGGTGACTGAGCATGTAATGGCAGAGTTTATGTGTACTGAAGACTAGTGCGAGGCACGCTTTTTCCATAGGAGAATAATTTAACTCATAGCCAAC
The DNA here is from genome assembly GCA_007258455.2 of Sequoia sempervirens. Taxonomy (NCBI): domain Eukaryota; kingdom Viridiplantae; phylum Streptophyta; class Pinopsida; order Cupressales; family Cupressaceae; genus Sequoia; species Sequoia sempervirens. The sequence goes on from VDFB02008263.1 coordinate 117,015, forward strand.
TAGTGTTCGGCTGATGTAATAGATTGCCCTTTCTTTGAGTGACTCATCATGTTGTGCCAATAATGCCCCCAGTGTGACTGAGGTAGTAGAGATATAAAGCAGGAGGGGTTTTCCTGGAATAGGTGGCATCAAAATCGGTGGATGAGCTAAATATTCCTTGATTTTATCAAAACCCATTTGACACTGTGGGGTCCATCGGAAGGTGGAATCTTTCTTCAAAAGATGGGTAAATGGCTGACATTTATCTGCGAGCTAAGTTATGAACCGACGGATGGACTGCATCTTCCCCTGGAGGTTTCTTAGCTGCTTTAGATTGCGTGGAGGTGGCATGTCCAGAATAGCCTTTACCTTGGCGGGATCAACTTCAATACCTTTGCGAGAGACTATGAAACTCAACAGTTTCCCTGACGTGACCCCAAAGACACACTTTTTCGAATTCAACCGCAACTTATAATGCTCTAACCGCTCAAATATCTTTTTCAGGATGGCGGGATGTTCTGCTCGTGTTCTGGATTTCTCGAGTAGGTCATCAACATAGTCTTCCATGATGATGTGGATGAGGTCATAGAAGATAACCGTCATGGCTCTCTGATATGTTGCCCCCGCATTTTTGAGGCCAAAAGGCATAACATTGTAACAAAAAGTGCCCCAGGGAGTTGTGAAGGCGGTTTTGTGTTGGTCTTCAGGTGCAATGCGAATCTGGTTATAACCAGAGAAGCCATCCATAAGGGATAACATTTCATGTCCTGCTGTTAGGTCAACCAACATGTCAATGTTAGGAAGAGGGAAATCATCTTTTGGGTAGGCTTTGTTAAGATCTCTGAAATCCGTGCAGACCCGAATGTCTCCGTTTGGTTTGTCCAGAGGGACTATATTGGAGATCCATTCAGAGTAGTCAATTGGTTTGATAAACCCGCATCCAGTAACTTCTCCAATTCCTTCTTAACTAACAATGTGACTTGCAGATGCATCTTACAGAGTTTTTGCTTGACAGGTTTGGCGTCTGGGCGAATGTCTAAGTGATGAACCACTAAAGCAGGGTCTAAGCCCGACATGTCTGAGTATGACCAGGCAAAGTTGATGATTCCTTCTCAGAGTAGCTTCACAAAGACCGGATACTCTTGTTCAGAGAGTGACCTGGCTACATAGGTGATCTTCGGACTTTCAGCAGTTCCCAAATTAACTTCTTGCGTCTCTTTAATCAGGATAGATGATCTGACAGATAGCTGAGTTCCCATAAGGGGAAGATGAACATCTCCATCTTCCAGCGCCTCTTCGAGGTTTTCGCCTTTAGATGCGTCCTTTATTTTTAATTTTTCCGGGTCAGGAAGTGCCTCAAGAAGGTTTTCACTAGATGACTGTTTTTTGTTTTTCTTACTTTTATTTTTGCGACTGGAATGTTCATCCTCCCCCAATCCCATAAGGTTGACATACGTGTCCGTAGATATACTGACAGGTGTGGTGTTATGTAGGTCCCAATCAATGAGTTCAGGGTGACAAAGGGATAGGCTAATGGTGCAAACAGATAGGCATTCGAACATGGACGACAAGTCAGTGTGATCGACGTCATCGTATGCATGTATGATGGATTCCTCCTCAGGTATGTCTTCCAATGAGCCATCGTCCACAGTGATACTATTGGAAGTATTAGATGATGTTGTGGGGATTTTCTGTTTCTTATCATACCCAATGCCTATGTTTCTTGGTAACTTTGGTGTATCAATGGGTTGCAACCTCCCTTGTTCCTCTTTTCCTAGGCCTCTACCTTGGTAGTTGTGTTTTTCCACGAACTTTGTCGGCCAAGGGTACTTTTCCTGAAAATATTTCTTTAGAGGGGTTTCTGGTTCGGGCTCTTCTCGGTAGACCCACTGGCTTATATCCTCTTTTGGTGCATCGATCTTGACACTCGGAGATCTGAAAGTGGTAGTAGGGATGTTTTTACCACTGAAGGTGATGGTCTTGTCTTCCTTTTGTGTAGCACGTGAAGGTTGACCGTACTCGCGTGGTGACGGTGGCATTGTGGCGACATTGAGAGCCGTATGCATTTCATATTCACCATACCCTTTGTCGATGATCTAGACTTTGGTGACTGAAGGATTAGGGGTGGAGGATGGCGAGGTTATCGTGGTGGATGGTGGATTGGAGGATGATGACTGTGATGCCCCCATTTCAACCCCAGGACAATAATGTAAATGGGGAAAAGACGCTTCTAAAGTGCGGCAGCACTTGAATGGTTGGGGGTCGGCATAGATGGTGACTTCTTATCCGTTGACTGGGAATTTGAGGCATTGATGGTAGGTGGAGGGTACGGCTTGCATAGCGTGGAGCCATGGGCGGCCAAGGAGGAGATTATATGGTAAGTCCAGATCAAGGACATGACAGGTAATATATTGGAGCACAAGTCCTACTTGGATAGGAAGACTGATGATTCCTTCTGAATTTCTCTCTGCATTGTCATAAGCTTTGATTGTAATGATCTGGTTGCTTAGGTCCGCTTGAGTATACCCTACCTTTTTTTATGAATTTCAAAGTACATAAATTGAGGGCAGAGCCATTATCTGCCAAGACCCTTTTTATTTTATGGCGGGCAACTATGACTTCGATGTGTAAGGGGCGATTATGATTGACATCGATGTTTGGCATATCGTCTTGGCTAAAGTGGAGGTGATGAGACCAAGCCAAGTGTCCCACCAAAGCTTGGAATTGTGTGGGGTCGATGTCATTTGGGACATGGGTTTCCTGCAAGGCTCTATTAAGGATCTCTTGATGTATTGGGGAAGACTTAAGCAAATCCAGAATGGATATATGAGCGGGGGTCTTCCTTAGGTGATCAAGGATGTTATACTGAGAGTTCATAGGAGTCGGTTGGGTGGGTGCAGAGGCTGCAGGGACGGTGATGCGGGCTCGTCGTGTAGTAACAGCACATTGAGGGTCTTTGGCTTTAACGTGTATCATGGATACTCGGGGTTCCACCTGCTCAATGTAATGAATAATGCCTTCATAATTGAAGGGAACATTCTTGTAATTCACATTATTTGTGCTATTGTTTTGGGGATTGCTGTTGGAGGTACTAGGGCCTTGACTATGGTTTGGGAAGGTGTTTTGATAGATTTGCAGTTGAGCATTGGACAATGAAGGTTGACTAGGGTCAACCTTGATATCTCCTCAATCAATGAGATCTTGGACATAATTTTTCAAACCCTGACACTTATTCAAGAAGTGTCCCTTGATTTTATGGAAGTCACAATACTCATTTTCTTTAAACCATGTCGGCTTGGGTTTGGACTCGTCGAATGGCTTGGTGACAGGGTATGTGATGGGGTAATTGATTTGTAGCAATTTATTAAAAACAACACTCAGGGGTTCACCCAATTGGGCGTATTGACGTTTGGTGTTCCCCTGATTATTTTGATTAGACTGTTGGGGAGGAAGGGGTGTCCCCTGAGGTACAAATATGGCGTTGGGTATAGACTGATGTTGCTTTTGGGATGCATTAGCCACTTGGACATGTTTGGTGTCTGTCACTCCGTCATTCACCGCATTTTTGTTCTTGTTCCAGAATCGTGGTTTATCCCCAAATGACCTTTCTCTCTCATGACTGTGTATTTTAATGTTTCCTTTGGCAACAAGGGCACGCTCAAGGATGGGTCCCTTCTCTACTACCTCCGCGAAAGTGGTGACACAATGTAATCTAAAGTTATGAGCCATGTCGGGATGAGAGTTTTCCACGAAGAGGGTGACCATGTCCTTTTCTTTCAAAGGGGTTTTCATTCGGCTTGCTAGGGCACGCCACAGTTGTAGGTAGTTGGTAAAGGTTTCTCCATCACGTTGTTTCTCTTTGAGGAGATCTAAGGTGTCCGTATCCTTCTACAAATTAAAAGAGAAGTAGGATACAAACTTTTCTGACAAATCCGCAAAAGTTTTTATGGACCCCTTTTCAAGAGTCATGAACCAATCTAGGGCATGGCTTGCTAGGCTTCGTGGGAACAAGCGCAAGAGATAGTTATCACTGTACATGACTTCTTGACACTGTGAATAAAACTCCTGTAAATGAGCCTTGGGTCTTTGTCTCCCTTGTATTTGTCAAATTTTGGAATCTCGAAATGTTTAGGAAATGGGACCAATGAGATGGAGGGATCAAACGGATATGGGCATATATCTTCAAATTTGAATGATTGTTTTGCAGCCCCAGCTTGAAGATCCTTAAGTGCGGCTTTGATTCCCAACAAATCCGAGCTAGCTGGTGGTGGGTTAGGGGGATATTGATGATAGAAAGATGAGGGATATTGCTGAAAGGGTGTCGGATTGTTGAAATACGGGTTTGGATGATTGGATGATGACATGGTTTGCTGGTAAGATGGGGGATTTTGTTGATATGGGGGTTGTTGTTGTGGGGCATAATATGGATTTGTTGAGTAAAAGTGTGGGGTAGGTTGTTGAGGAGCTTGGATGGGACGTTGCGCATTGGTTTGTTGGTATTGAGGGTATTGTTGTGATGGATGGGAGTTCGTATAAAGCGGTTGTTGGGGAAATTGTTGTTGGTTGTGATAGTAGTAGTGTTGGGGAGGTTGTTGTTGTGATGTCGAATATTGTATGGACTGAGGTGGGATATTGTGTTGTGGTTGAGCCTTTGGACGCAAAAGGGACGCGAGAAAGGGAGATATGGTCTGGGCAGTAGGTTGAGATGGATTACCTTGTGATTGGTAGGATGGTTGTTGTGAAGAGGCCAAGGTATTATGTATAGGTTGTTGCAGATGAGATGGCGGAGGTAGTGTAGGCGTGTTTTGTAAAGGGGGTTGTTGGGTACCGCTCGGAATGTTCAGCTGGGGTGTGCCTTGTGGAGGTAATTGAGGTAGAATAGTAGATTGGTGAACCTGTTGAGGTGGTATGTTGGTGGTCCCAGGAGGAGGAAGCGATGTGGCAAAGGAGGTGCCCCCAATGTTGACTGGAGGTTGGTTGGAAGGAGGGTGTGTTGTTAACGTTAATGGAGGAGGTTGCGGAACACTTTGTGGCATGCCGTAAGCAAAAGGATCATTGGGATCAGGTACTTGAGGTCCACCTATAGCTGAGGTCGAAGCATGTGGGGGATAATTAACCTAATAAAGAACGACATTGCCAAATTCAGGTTGGTGCCAACCCTCGACTGGAGGAACATTGGAGAAGTATGAACCTTCGGGTGCATTTTGGGACCCTTGGAGTACGTTAGATGGGGCACCCCTATATTTGGACAAGTCAACATTGGAGGGGGGTTTAACACCCTTCTCAATTAAGTGGGCCAAGATTTCTTCCCCATGTTTCTCAAGCAAACGGTCAGTCATTTGCACATTGGCAGGATTATTAAAATGTTCCTCAAGTGTGAGTTCAGGTTGATTGACCATACTTTCTTCTCCATGTGGCGAGTTATTCTGATTCTCAGTGTTGGAGTGCGATGAAGTACCATTATGAAGATCGTGAGAGATGTTGGTACCCTTGTTAGGATCTGATGAGACGTTGATTGTGTTTTTGGGATCTTGAGGGTTGTTCGATTGGGCGTTTTGAGCTTGACGGTCGGCCATTTTCTTTGCCTGTGAACGGGTCTAAATGGGCATGCAAATGCGGGATAAGTAGATTAATGCCTTTGTCAAATGATTTGGTTGTGATTGGATAAGGTGTGATTTGGATGGGGTTTGGATTTGGATTGGATTTTGTTGGGATATATTAGATCGGATTGGATTTCGATTGGTTGGATTAGATTTGGATTGGATTGGATTGGATTTGGATTGGATTGGTTTTGGATTTGGATTGGATTGGATTTGGATTTGATTGGATTAGATTTGATTTGGATTGGATTGGGATTGGATTGGATTTGAATTAGATTGGATTGGATTTGGATTTGATTGGATTGGATTTGATTTGGATTGGGTTGGATTGGGATTGGATTGGATTTGAATTTGGATTGGATTGGATTTGGATTGGATTGGATTGGATAATTTGATCAGTTTGGATGGATTTAGACTATTGGATGGGTATGGTTGGATGATGAACGATGTGGGGGAGAGACTTTAAGCTTGATCACAGGAGGTTACCCTTAATGACCCTAGAGCTTTAATTGATTAAAAGGATGATCACGGTACCGAATCCACCTTAAGATAGGAATGGATTGATTGGACCGAGGATGATAACTTACAACACTGAATTCACCTCAAGATGGAAGCGAATTGATTAGGGTTGAAGTTAAAGACTAATAATCAACTTCAAGTGCTATAGTCAATTTGGATAACCACTTTGTAGTACAAGGTTAGGATGGTTTGGTTATGAGCGATATTTTGGCGATGTAAATGGTAAAGTTATGGAGTTTGTTAGGTGAGGGTATGGACTTTTGAATGGAAAATTAAAATGAGAGATGATTGTGGAGAGTGAATGGGGATTTATAATGGTTGAACAAAGGTTTGGAATGATAAATGGAGGTTTAAACAGATCAAATGGAGGTTTCGGGAGGCATAGAGTGATAAAATGAAGGCTTAGGATGATGGAATAATGGTTGGGAATGATTAAATGGTGATTTAGAGGCTAAATGGATCCAAATGGGGCAATTTCGGGTGTTCAAGAGGGAAAATCCGCCCCTCTGCGGCAAAGATTAGGGCGCTGACAGCAAAATCAGGGGCGTAGACAGCTTTCTGCAGTAAATCAGGGGCGCTGCCACCTTTCTGCAGTAAAATCAGGGGTGCTGCCGCCTTTCTGCAGTAAGATCAGGGGCGCTGCTGCCTTTCTGCGGTAAAGCAGAGGGCACTGCCGCCTTTCTACGGTAAGACAAAGTTTGGTTTTGATGGCAATGGCTATGACAAGGACGTAAAATGATAAAGTAAGGCCAAAGTATCAAAAATTTCATAGATTTTTCACAAGAAACACTTCAAGCAAGCACAATCCTATGATTAATATTAAGGGTATGGTAAGGAAAAGTCTTAATCTAGGATGCATAAGGCTTCTAGGGAGTCCTCGATATACTCTCGGTATGTGAGGCACAACTGTGAACACCAGTCTGTCACAAGCGTGAGTCAGGAACCCCAGCGAGATACTGAAAGGCTCGGACCAACTCTTCACGTCTATCTAGGTATCACCCTAGCTTCGACGCTCCCCAATTACGACGAACTGGATTGGGGTACAACTTTCATTCTCCCCTTTATATACCCCGGTACGCGTGGTTGGAATCGTCCCTTGGGGTGATGAAATCCCCAAGCAGGTCCCACTAAAAAGAAGACACTAACCGTTTCCAACTACTCCCTAGGCTCACATGAAGTGCAAGGGGAAAGTGAAAACTAATTAATGCCCCCTTGGGTAACAAAAAAATAAACAATCACAGCAAACAATGAAGTTTTATTCCCCTTAATTAGACTATATTCCAAAACAGCAAAGATAGTTTTTGAAAATCTGATCAAGTGGATGGTCCTGCAAGCAAATGTTAGCTATTTTCTTCTTCGCTCTTGATCAATAACGCCCTAATATGCTGCAAAATGTTAGTGAAAAACAACAATATCCTTGCCAAAACAACGTTAGAGAGTTATTACTTGAAAACAGCAAAAAAAAGAGCGAAAACGAAGCCAAAATGACTATTTTACCTTCCAAACTGTGCTATTTTGGGGCGCTGCCACCTTTCTGCGGGGGCGCTGTCACCTTTCTACAAGGGCGCTGCCGCCTTTTTGCAACAAACTTTGTCAGATTTCAAAAAAAATGGAAAGTTGTGCCCCTCCCACTACAAGAAAAGTGTTAGTAAAACCTTCTAAATATATCCCTAATTGCAGCAAACGTGATAGAAAGAATAAAACTTTCAGGTGTGGGGTGCTGCTACCTTTCTAAAGTGGCCAAGAGGGCGCTGCCGCCTTTCTGTGAGGGCGCTGCCACCTTTCTGCGAGCTTTTCCTGCAAAATTCTTAACCAAAGGGGACGTTAAATGCAAGAACCCATTTGTGGGTCCCACCGGGCGTGCCAGAAATGTATACCTTGGAATTTATCCTACTCTAACGTGCAAAATAACTTAAAATTGCAAATGATAAAATACCAAAGACACCTCAAGATTAGCCAAAGAAGTGATAAAACAATAAGGAAAATGGACAAAATGAAATAGAAACAATTTCACCTTCCTTGCTGTTGATGTCTCCTTGATTGGCCCTTGCTTGGAATGATTTGTGTGCTCCTTAGATGGTTGCTTGAGTGACTAAATGCAAAGTTAGATGTGCAAAATGATTAAATGAGATGGATAAATGATGGCAAATGATGCAAATTGGCAGCATGTAGTTATGAAAATACAAAGTGTTGAAAATGCCCTTGAGAAAGGGGTATTTATAGGAGAATTTGAATTCTCTAGAGAATTCAACAGTTGAGATGCATCCAACAAGGCCAAGATGAAGGGCTATGGTGGGTTGAGAACCCACAAGCCGTCACATCTTGACATGTGGAGGGTGAAGTGGCCAAGAGAAGATGAGGTGTAAGTGAGGTGTCAAAAAAGGTACATGAGGTGGAGGAAGGACAAACACCTTAGGGAGTGAGAAGATTTCCACAAAAAGGGATTTCTTGTCCCCAAGTGGGAGTGAAAGGGACATTTGAGGAATTTTGAAATTCCTCAAAAATCTACATGGGAAAAGGAAAGGTGGTTGGGGATATAAATGTGAATTAAAAATTCACATTCCTAGGATGATCTAGAGGGTAAAAGGTGGGCTCCAAAAAGGTGGGACTTGTCACATGTGGAGATTGTGACAAGTCCAAGGTTCTAGAAGCCTTGGAAGAATGGAATGTGAATTAAAAATTCACATATAAAGGAGAGGAATCTAGAATAAATAAATGTGAATTAAAAATTCACATGGGAAAGGGGGTCAATGCCAAAAGAAGGAAAAAAAGGAAGAATTGACCAAAAAGTGGTGCTAAATCTAGCTAATGACCTTGGTTAAGGTTGTGCAAACATTGTATTAGGCTAATTAATGGAAGATTAGAGGCAAGTGGCAAATGTAGGAGGATGTGACATTAATCTTGATTAAGAGGATGCACATCATAATCATGAATTAATTAAATTAACTCAGATTAGGGCAAGATTATGGAGGATGTGACAAGGAGAGAGAAAATGAGGAATTTTAAATTGATTTTTAAATCAAAAAAAGGGGGAAAATGACTAAATTAAATAAATTAGCGTATTTATTTAATTCAGAGAGGAATAGTGTGAAAGATAAAGTATTAATTATTAAATTAAATACTTTACCGATATGAGACAAAAGGTATAATATTAATTTAATAAATTAATATTAATATGGTAGATGGAAAGGCAATAAATTTAATCATATGGAATTGATTAAACTTAGATGTCTACAGGGGCTATAGATGAACTTTTAGTGAAGATTATGACCTTGCAAATGGGGAGACAACTCCAACAAGCTTGTAACCTAATCTTCAATGATCTTCAAGTCTTCAAAGCACCTAGATCTGTAATTACAGAAAGAGAGAAAAACTTGTTGATTGTTAGGGAATAGGGGTTTGCCTTGGTCAAACCCATTTTAGGTAATTAAATCAAATGATGATACCATGAAACAAGGACATGAAACATGAAACATGAAAAATGATACCTTGAATGATGTCTTGTAAATGATGTCTTATAAATCTACAACTCAACATGAAATGGCCATGAAGGATGCAGATCTTGATCTTTGGCAATGGTGTGGAACAATGCTTGATCTTGGATCTTCAATGCTACATCACAACACTAGCTCAATAATATGCTTGATGCTTGATATGCTTGACATGATGATGGATCTTGAATTGTTGAAACAATTGATGAAGAATTCTGCCTTTGAATGCCTTAGAAATGATCTTGAAGGCTTCTTGATGACCTTGTGGAGACTTGGAATACTTAAGTCTTGCTTGCTTGACTTGATAACATGAATATATGATGATATAATGATTTGAGGGATTGTTTATATAGGAAATGCACTCAAATGACCATTAATTTGATCCCCAAGGCCGATATAGGAGAAATTTGAACTTAAAACCCATTTTTTCCTGCTCAAACCTTGAAAATAGCTCAAATGGGACTCATTTGCCAAGCTGGGAGAATGAGTCACACCTGGATGGGACTCATTCGCCCAAAGTGGCAAATGGGTCCCACGGGGGCTATTTTTCCAACTAAAGTGTTGGGGAGTGAAGAAATTAAGATTTTATGTTAATATTGTCAATTTTTTGATTAAAATATGCCTCAGGATGCACAATATGGGGTCATAGGGGCCTATTAATGATGATATAAAGGTTATAAATGCAATAGGGCCCAAAATTCAATGTGAAAGTGTAAATAAATACACTTTACAACACTAAATCAAGGCAAAATTGGGTCTATTTATCTTAAAAGGGCCCTAAATCCCATGTGAATGTGTAAAAAACATTACAACGCTAGATTAGGTCCACCTTAGTTTACAAGCCTCTTAAATTTAATGTGAAGGTGTGAATAAATATACTTTACAACATTAAATTAGGGAAAAGTTAAGTTTATTTAGCTTAGAAGGGCCCAAGACCTAATGCAGATGTGTAAAACTCATCACAACACTAGACCAAGGCGACTTTAAGTTCAATTTATCATTAATTATTTCCAAATCAAGCAAGGGAAAGGCGTACTTTTTTTGTTGCAAAATTTCAAAGCTTTTTTTTAAAGTGAATATTGTGTAAATTAAGTGCATTATCAGTTGAAACCGACACTTAATCTCCAAAAATAATATAATATATAATTTCTTTTTTTGTGTGTGTGGACACAAAAAAAGTAATCCTTCTACTTTTTCTCATGTTCAGGTCCTCTTAGTGGACTTTGGCTTGATTTTGCCTAAATTTGATGTTGTAATGTGGCCAACACATTCACATTAGGTCTTGGACCCTTGTGAATCATTAAGACTTCTAGGATGTCTTGTAAAGGTGTTGTGAAGTGTTGTAACCCACTTTCACACTTTTCTAGGACCCTTTTATTATAATTCACTTAAATAACTCCTTTTTATCACTTACCAAGTCTTATTTCAAAGTGTTGTTTGTAACAAACTCTCACACTTTTCTAGACTTGTCATCACTAATTCAACCCTTTCTTATGTTTAAATGACCCCTTAATGCACTTTCTGGCCTTTCTTAAGTATATTTTTAAGTATATTCCCATTAGACATCATTTAATGCACCTTAATCTCTGAAACAAAGTGAAATTGCCCTGGTGGGACTAAGTTGCCACCTGGGGTGACTTAGTCCCACTGGGTACAAAAATCAAAATAATTTTAATTTCTTGGCGGGATTTTATTCTCTTACCCTTGAAGTTGGGCTGTGATGTGTTATTTTCAAGAATTAATGGAAAATCAAGTATAAATAAGGGTTTTTCCTCTCATTTTAACCCTAATTCATTCAAGCATTCATTCATCCAATCAATCAAGCAATTACCAAGCATTCAAGCACTCTAAGCATAATCAATTCATCCATTGGAGCACTTCATTACATATCTTCACATTTCTACATCAAGGGTTTGGTAAGTTTATGACATTGCATATTATCTATTTATCATTCTCTTGTCATTTCATTTCATTACCTAGGGTTTGATTACCAAAGTAGGGTTTGACTAAGGAAAACCCCTATACTCTAACCCTTAACCCTTTTTCCCCTCTTTATATGTGTGTTTACATAATTTGTATGTAGATTTGTCAAGGAGTTAGGTGTTAAAAAGTGGTCAACAATCCATCAAAGTAAACGAAGCCCTAGTTGAAGCTTGGAGACTCTTTTCATCTCGTTTTCTGCAGAATCAAGATCAGACACCTGTCAAAAAACCAAGTGCATACCATAATCTAAAGAATCCTGTCCTGAAATTCCAATAATCTTTAGGTAGACTAAGTCGCCATCTATGGTGAATTAGTCCCACTACCAGGCCTGAAAATTTATTTTCACATTTTTGAGTACCCATTTGGTAGATTCCTATTCCGACAGATTTTCCCCAAAACTGGACTAAGTCACCCAATTTTGCATAAGTGTCCTATTCAACATTTTTAGTCAACTCTGTAGGATTCCAGAGCCTTTCTACATCATATTCCAGATTCCAGGTGCACCTCTCAAGTTCTATTCAGTTATTTCATCATTTACTTGCATTTTTAGGTATTTTTGCATATCACACTATGTTTTCCAACACTTTGCATTTCTTAGGTTTAGCATCATTAAACAATTTCTTTTTTCAATTTTCTACATTAGTACATCATATTTAGATACATTGCATCCATGTTACATTAATCTTGAGTGTAGACATTAGCATTTTGGCACCCAATTAATCTCCTTTTAGGTGAAAAACCTAGAAGTGTTAGAGGAACCTTGGGTAATCCAAAATCATTGTTTACAATGTGGTTCCTATTTGAAAGGACAAAGGGGGAGTATCTATTTGCAAATATCTTTTTGAATATTGTGTTGAACTTTTGGGTCATTGTGCATAATTTTTTATGGCAAACATGCCAAGAAATGTAATATTTGGCAATGCTAATTCTAGTCTTTGAAGGAGAAAATTTTACATATTGGTGTACGAGAATGCAAACTCTACTAAAATCCAAAGATTTGTGGGATATTGTTCAACAAGGCTATGTAGAATTAGAAGATATAAATATGTTTAATGCATTAAATGACAAAAAAAGGGAGTATAAAGCAAATATCAAGAAAGACAATGAGGCCCTATTTTTGATTCAAGGTGCAATTACTCAAGCAATTTGTCCTAGGATAAGTGGTGTTTTTCATTCTAAGCAAGCCTAAAAAATACTAAATAATGTATATCAAGGTGCACAAATTGGAAAATTACAGACAATGAGGAATTTTTTTGAAAATGTAAAAAATGACTACTAGTGAATCTGTGAATGATTTTCTAAAAAAGATAGAAGGTCTAGTAAGTCAAATAAAAGTTCCAAGGGAAGATGTAGATGAAAATAATGTCATTGAGAAAATCACAAGAAGTTTGATTCCTAAATTTGATGGTATGGTCTATACAGTTGAGATTTATAAGGATCTCACAAGTATGCAAATAGATGAACTAAGTGGCATTTTATTAACTGTTGAAGAAATAATGAAAAGTAATGAAAGAATATTAGAACAAGCATTTTCCTCTAAAGCAAATACAAGAGGAAAAAGAAACACATTCTTCAAAAATAAGAAAAAGGGTGACTATAGCCATAAAAATGAATACAAAGGTGAATCTAGTAATTTTAGAGGAAGAGGTAATAATTTCAGAGGAAGAACTAGCAACTTCAAAGGAATAGGAAGAGGAAGAGGTAGAAACAACGAGGGAGAATATGATAAAAGGAATGTCAAATGCTTTCATTGCAATAATTTTTAACACTATGCATTAGAATGTTAGATTAAACAAGGTGAAACAAAAAAAAGAAATGCTCATAGTATTGTTGAAAATAAACAAAATTTGTTTATTTCTTCCTTTAGTGCAAATTCCAGTGAAAATAATGTATGGTTTATTGATTTTGGATGCTCTTCACATATGACATCTAATGATAATTTATTTCTCAATTTGGATGAAAAACATCAAAGTATAGTGGTATTAGGAGATAATCAATCTCATGGAAGCAAATGTAAAGGTACAATTGCAGTTACAACAAAAATATGGTGAAGTTAAACATATCAATGGAACACTATTGGTTCCAACACTAAAAAGGAATTTTTTGTCCATTGGAAAAATGCTAGAACAAAATTATAAAGTGAATTTTGATGAGAATGAGTGCATAGTAAGAGACAAGTTAAAAAGGAATGTAGTTGTTGCAAGAGAAAAGATGATAGGTGATAGGATGTTTCCTATTCATTTCACTCATGGAAACTAAGCATTGAGGTCTATTGAAATGAATGAAAGTAAAATTTGGCATCAAAGATATGGTCAGCTTGGTTTTAGTGGGTTAATTTTACTCAAGAGTTTAAAAATGGTTGAAGGTCTACCTTTCATTGAAAATACAAAACAAGTTTGTGAAGAATGTGTTATTGGAAAATAACATAGGGTTAGCTTTCCAATTGGAAAATATAGTAGAGCTAAGCAAAATCTTGAGAGAATCCATAGTAATTTGTGTGGTCCTATGGAAAAACCTTCCTTGAATAAATATAAGTATTTTCTAACCTTCATTGATAATTACTCAAGAAAAACTTGGGTATATTGTTTGGCTACAAAATCAGAAGTGTTTGACAAATTTGTAGAATTCAAGAAGTTGGTTGAAAATAAAAGTGGTAAGTACATCAAAGTGATAAGGTCAGACAATGGAGGTGAGTACAAATTAAATCAATTTCTAGATTTTTGCAAAAATCATGGAATTAAGAGAGAATTCACTACTTCCTACACTCCACAATAAAATGGAGTTGTTGAGAGGAAAAATAGAATAATTGTTGAAATGGCAAGGAGTATGATGAAAGAGAAGAATTTAGATAAAAGTTATTGGGCAGAAGCAGTATGCACACTAGTGTATCTTCTAAATAGAAGTCCTACAAAAGTAGTCAAAGGAATGAATCTTGAACAAGCATGGTCTAGGATAAAGCCAAGTGTTGATCACTCAAGAGTATTTGGTTGTGTTCCTATGCACACATACCAAAAGAATTATGGATATGAAAATAAAGCATACAAATTATATGATCTAGTTGGGAAAAAGCTTGTGATAAGTAGAGATGTGGTATTTAACGAAGCATCAAAATATATTAGAGAAAATGAAACAAAGGGAAAAAAAATAGTGATTGATGAAGCTAAAGAGGATGAAAGAGAAGACAATGAACCTAAATCATCTAATGCAAGAATAAGAAAATATCAAAAATATCAAAGAAGGATAGAAAATAATCATCCATAAACTCTTATGTTAGATTCAAATTTTGAGAAAATGATAACAAGGTCACAAGCAAAAGTGAATTATGCATTGATGACTCAAATTATGGAAAATAATGAGCCACAAACATTTGAACAAGCTCAAGAAAAAGAAGAGTGGAGTAAAACAATGAATAGTGAAATAGAAACATTTGAAAGGAATGTCATATGGGATTTAGTTCAACTACCTCCTAGTAAGGAAATTATTGGTACAAGGTGGGTGTACAAAACTAAGTAAAAATATAATGGAAGCATTCATAAGCATAAGGCTAGATTAGTAGCCAAAGGGTACACTCAACAATAAGGTATTGATTATATTGAAACATTTGCACCTGTAGCACGAATGTATACTATCAAATTGGTTTTGGCTTTGGCAGCTCAACAGAGTTGGATAGTTTATCAAATGGATGTAAAGAGTGCATTTTTGAATGGATATGTTGATGAGGAAGTGTATGTTTCACAAGCTAAAGGTTTTGAAATATCATCTAAAGCACATTATGTTTACAAAAGGCCTTATATGGACTTAAACAAGCACTAAGAGCATGGTATTCAAGGATAGATTCATATCTACAACAAAAAGGTTTTCTAAGAAGTTAGTCAAATCCAAATATTTATATTAGGAGCTCACCTAAGGATATTTTTATCTTAGTTCTCTATGTTGATGATCTTATCTATACTTGAAACAATTCAACTTTATTTGTAGAGTTTGGAACAGTCATGATTTTATGAATTTGAAATGACAGATTTGGGACAAATGCACTACTTTCTTTGTATAGAAGTATGGAAAAATAAAGATAAAATATTCATGTCTCAAAGAAAATATGCATCAAATATCCTACAAAAAATTTAAATGAAGATTTGAAAACTAGTTGCAACACATATTGAAGTTGGACTTAAGTTGTCTAACTTAGATGTGTCAGATCTAGTGGAACCCACTCTATACAGATAGTTGATTGGAAGTTTGACCTACTTAACTACTACTCGACCATATATCACATATGCAGTGAGCTTGGTATCTAGGTTCATATATAACTTAGAAGAAAACACAATGGAGTGCAAGGATTCTTAGATATGTCAAAGGGACATTGAGTTATGGTCTCAAGTTTCAACATTCAAAGGATAGCAAGTTGGTTGGCTATATAGATTCAGATTGGGTAGGCTCCACAAATGATCGAAAGTCTAGTTCTGGTTATAATGCTTTTAGTCTTGGTTCAACAATCTTTCCTTGGAAGTCCAAGAAACAACCGTCTCAATTTCTACAATAGAGGTCGAGTATAAAGCTATAACATCAACAACTTTCCAAACTGTGTGGTTGAGAAGACTAATAGAGGATTTACACCAAATACAAAATGGACCTACATTATTGTATTGTGACAACAAGAGTGCTATACAAATGACAAAGAATCTAGTATTTCATATCAAAACCAAACCAAACATATTAAAATTCAACACCACTATATCAGAGAATTGGTTAAACATGGATTGATTGAGATTGTATACTGTAGCATAGAAGATCAACTAGCAAATATTTTCATGAAGTCTCTAGCTCGTGAAAGGTTTCAAAAACTTAGAGAACTACTTCATGTTCTTCCCAATGGTCATTATGGGGGAGAATGACAACAATAATGCCCATACAACTTAATATTAATTCCTATTGCAACAACCTTTATTGACTTTACAATCTATTATAAATAATGTTGTGTGTTATAAATAATATTGCTGAGTTATTGGTGAATATGGTTGTGTGCCATAATGTAAGCTCCCTTTTGGATATCTATTTAATAGATGCCCTACCTCTCATTTCATCAAGGAAATTTGGGGCTTTTGCATATTGATTTGTTTTGTGATCAATAGATCATCATTGCCATTTATTTCCGTCACTAACGGATCCATAAAAAATTCAAAACCAAATGCAATGAAAGCCTAGCAATGAACCTTACACAAAGCAGAAGATTAGGTTATGTTAGAACCCTATTTTACTATTTGTCTTGTTTTGGTGTGGTTCGATGCTCTCTGTAGGAGTATTTTGAATTCAAAAACATAAAAGGGGTTTGTTGAAGAGAGAAAGGAGCATATAAAACCAGTGCTAAACCATCGGTTTGATCAGCAAAATAATTGCTGACAAAGTCGTTGTAGCGTGAGCAAGGTATGAGAAGATATTTTCTTTATTGTTATTTCCACTATTTTTTAAAGATGTTAATGCTTAAACAAACACCACTTTTCCTATTGCCTTTCTTATTTAGGGAGGGGGTCAAGAGTTGTGCAGGCTCTAATAGTTGTTATAGCATTTGTGCTTTATAAGAGTCAGTCTTATCACATATTTATATAATTTATATTATATTGTAAATAAATAGTTCACATGTAAATATAACTAGTTTATCTATATTATAAAATAATGTATCTAAATTAATCTATATACCATTTTAAAAGTGTTTTAATTTATTATATAATAAATTAAAACACTTTAAAAATGTATAAATAACATAAATATTATATAATTTTTGGGGTTTTAATTGGTTATCATCTTACGATCTGGCTGATAAATAGCAGATATAAAATTTTGTAAATGATACTATTTCATATATATTAATTTATATACAGGCATAATGCCTTTTGCTTAAAAAAATATAAATATTATATAATTATATAAATTATATTTATAATATTATTATTAATATATTATTATTATTATTATTATTATTATTATACTGTTGTTATTATATTATTACTGTATTATTATTATTTATTATTAATATATTATTATATTTTTTTTATTAGTATTATATTAATGTTATAATATTAAATATTGTATTCTGTGGTGAGACAATTGTCCAGACAACCACCTGCCATGGGAAATAAATGGCCATATACTCTATATCCCTTCATCTGTAGTGGATAACATTAATCTGAAAGGAGATTTTAACATTAATTGCCCACCTCATTCTCATATTAATTGGGATGCTTTTACATGAAGAGAGGAATATACCAAATATATGGTGATGATTTATTAATTTTATCTTAGAGATTTAAGGAATCATTTTCGTGTACACGGATTTTGACATGCTATATGCTGCAACTGTAAGAAGCCTCTCAAATTAAAAATAACCAAATGTTGGTCAAAATGGACCCATACTTGAACACATGAAAAACTATGAATGTTATAATAAAAAAACATAAATACATAGTGAAAAACTATGAATGTTATAAATATTTAAACAAGTATTGTTATCATAGTGAAAAATATTGTTCTCATGTGTACAACTATTGGGGTAGCAATGTACAAGCATTGGAGTATTTCATATTATTAGTTTGTCCTATCACAAATTTAAAAGGTGAGTACAATAAATACCATGTATTTTCCTATTAAATGTGAAGGATTTTCAAAATGTTTTAGTGTTCAACTATTGGTCCATTTTTGTTTGATATAAGTTATATTTTAAATAATTATGTGTTGTTTTTATAACAACAAATAGTTTTTTTATGTTCAACTATTGATCCATTTGTGTTGAATATAAAAGCTAGAGACAACAAAGATTTATGGTTACCAATAGGTATTTGGTCCATTTAGGTTGCATATAAGTTTTATTTTAAATAAAAATATGATATTCTACAAGCAACAAATGATATTTTTTGTTCAACTACTAGGGGTACCATGATTAAAAGTTTTGGTCAAATATTTAAAAAGTCAAAATTTGGACACTTCTCAATAGATGTAATGGTCATATTGATGTGGCAAGTTGCATGATGAGTCACACCTCCAAACCTTAGTTATAGATAGATAAGAGGCCAGTCCAAATTTTAAAAAAATGAAGGTATTATGATATTCTAGAAAATCTCTACATGCTCACAAAGCTAGCCCGCATGACTACTAGCCCCTCTCCCCTAATGCCTATTTTGTGGTTGCTAGCTATTATCTTTGGTGTGCCTTATACATGGTTTTATTTACATCTTGGACACATGTAAATTGTAAAGATAGTTGTTAAAAGTATACTCTTCATCTTGATAGAGCTAGATATGAGATAAACTTTATTTTTTATTGTAAAAACATTCAATGTTTTGGCACAGTTATGTTTTTCTTTATGCAAGTATTTTGTTAGAAAAGCCATATACGCTATTGTATCATTCTAGAAGATTCCATTACTTTTTCCTTCCTATGTTACTTTTGGTTAGTTCAGACTATTGTTTGGTGTTACTCATATGTTATTTGAACTTGAATCTATGTTAAAATATAATGCAAGTTTGATGCATTATTTTTTGTCTATCTCTGCTTGCTTACCTAAACTGGTATGTATAATTTATTTTAAAATATCATTCTGAGTAGGAGTAGTATTATGTATAAAAAACTACGAGAGCATTGTAATGTCTGTATTGATAGATTTCAATGAATTAATTGTTTTTTCATTGCTGTAGCAATATGGGTTTTTGTTTTAAATGATGTCAACTATTGCATGGTATAAAATCCTTTGTTTTCTTAATGAAATGTGTTAAATACAAAACTAGTGTCACTACAACTGGTTTCTCTTTCAAAACCAACATTTTTATACTATATAGTAGTGTTAACACAGACTGATTGCCAGTACACCAAAAGCCTAAGCTATCAATGAGGGTGAAATCAGAGAGGTTAAGGGGTACCAACGAGGATTGAGGGTCCCACATGACAACAATTTACCCCCCAATCGAGATGCCGACGAACATAGTTGATTATGAGACAAAAAGATTTTCAAGAGTGGGAGTTGAACCCTCCCTAGCAGAGTCACCATTTTTGTGAAAACAAGGAAATAGGGATGCTCCAAATCTTTTAGGAGATTGAGCACAAGGATAGGGTTCCTATTTCACTATTGTTTCATTCAAGGAAACCCTAGAGATCTCAATCTAAGGATAGAATGAAAGAGAGAGATCTACTAAAGGTGTCCTAGATTATGTTTAGAGACTAAAAAGGGGTTCAACGCCAAGCTAGGGCTTGGAAAGACTAATAACACATAAGATCTAATTATGAAACTTAATGATATGCAAGACTCTAATCAATGACCTAGAAATGAATACAAAATAGAATAGAAAACTAAGAAATTAGAAAGGTGCACTTAGAAACTTGTAGCAACTTGAATGAAGACCTGAAATGATAAAAAGACTGAATTTAATGCACACTGGGACTCATACACCAGGCTGGATGATTTAGTCCTAGATCAGGGTTTTTGGGTAGGAACATGAATCTGGCAGAGACAAGTTTGAAACACTTGAAAACTAGAAAAAGTCCTATGCTGGGACTCATACGCCAGAAGTGGCATATCATTCTTGCTCATATTTTTCAAAAATTCAAAGTATGAGGGTGATCCCATAACATTGGTTTACAATTTTTGGCCAAACTGGACAATGAAATGATTTTTTCTAACTAAATCTTCACTTTTAGGCACCTATAGCGGCTAAACCGTGAGGAATTTTCAAAGATGATGCAAACTAGTGATTTGTGACATTCTGTCTGTACATAGATTCTAAATATATTTTTTTCAAAATTTTTGGAATCATATTGCACTTATTTTTCCATCTCCTTCGAAAACTATTTTTTTTCAGTAAACAACATTTTTAAGGAGTGACGCTAATCATATAACACAACTTTTTTTCCATGAAGGATTTAAAATTCTATTTTTTTTGAATTTAGATTTGTAACTATGATATCTAGTGCTTCTAATTGGTTTCATAGTGTTTTATTGAATATTTTTTCCTTAATCAAGTGTCGAAGTCAAACCAATTACAATTCAGGCATAAGTGGACCGTATATTGCGTAACGTTTTTTGTATGTATCGAAATTCATTTTTTTTTTTGGATCAAGGACTTCAATATTTGGTGCACTGATATTTTTCAATTTTTTTGATAATCTGCTATTTTTCCACGTGTGCAGAATAAAGAGCTTGATTTTCGGTGAAAAACCTACATTCACAAGAAATAAAAATTAATAAAATAATAAAATTATACTTATTTAAAATTATACTTTTTGGGAAGCTTATAATAAGGACTACATACTTACAAAAAATAAATTCTAAATGAATTCATTTTTTCCCCTAAAAGGTAAATTAAAAGTGGTTTTTATCAACATTTTGATAGGTGTAAAGGAGACTCTGTTATAGGTATGGTTTAAAACTAGGGGGTTCTATCCAAGGGGTTTTGATCTAAGGTGGTTCAATCAAACCCTCTTCAATTGAAATCCTTTAAATGGAACCTTTAAAGGATTAAATCATTATATTTTCTAAAAATATGTGATTTCAACAAAAATCAGGATCTTCCAGAAATTGTAAACCAGTATTGTGGGATCACCCTGAATTTGCTCTTCAATCTCTACTCTATCCTTTCAACCTAGTTTCTAAATCCAACTACTAAATTCTACTCTGTAGGTGTCCTTTAATGGTATTGTAAACAAGGTGACAACTTTGAAAACTTTGTAGACTTGACAACTTTTCTCCAATCTTGCTCCTTAGAGGATCTTCAACCTAGATTTGCAAATCACACACTAAAGAGAGGGAAAAATGTTGTTTTGTTAGAAGAAAGGGGTTTTCCTTGGTCAAACCCCATTTTGGTAATCAACCTTGAAATGAAATGAAATAGAAAGGAGGAATGATGAATGAACAAAATGGTATGTTGCAACTCACCAAATCCTAAGAATAAAGTGTTGCAAACATGTATGAAATGGATCCAAAGGATGTGGATCTTGACTCTTGCTTGAATGTAATAGATCTTGACTCGAATGCTGGCTTGAATCATGAAACCTACATCACAAATGTTAGCTCAAAAACAAACATGATGCATGATGACTTTAACATAATGCTTGATACTTGAATAATGCTCCAAAACACTTGATAATCAGCTCTTGAATCCTCTTGTAAACTCTTGAATGCTCTTTTAAACTCAAATTTTCTATAATACATGAATAATTGAAATCTTAGGAGAAAATGAGTGAAATAACCTTGTATTTATACTTGTTTATGCCAAATTTCTCAAAATTACAACACTACAAGACAACATTAGATCTAGGAGAATAAAATCCCACCAAGAATTTGAATTTAATTTAGGTTTAAACCACACTGGACTCATACACCATAAGTGGTGTATGAGTCGTATTAGGGTAATATTTGGGACACATTTTTCAAGAAGTTCCTAGATTGATGTGAAATCTAGATTGGAGCCCCAAAACTTAGGTGGGACCCATATGCCCAAGGTGGCGTATGAATCCTAGATCACTAAAT
Source organism: Sequoia sempervirens (assembly GCA_007258455.2). Classification (NCBI taxonomy): domain Eukaryota; kingdom Viridiplantae; phylum Streptophyta; class Pinopsida; order Cupressales; family Cupressaceae; genus Sequoia; species Sequoia sempervirens. The sequence continues at coordinate 139,097 of VDFB02008263.1, forward strand.
TTGGGCCATAAAATCCAAAAACACATGAATTATGATTGGATATTGGTTTATGTCAGGATTATCCTTAAAAAGATGTATTAATTGAGGCTTGTGGGTGCAAAATAAGGCCCATTAAAGCATAAAGAAGCCCAATTAATTAATGAAACCCTAGATTAGTGTGAAAGTATTGCGACACACTTTACAACACCCTACATAAGAAATAATTACGTCCATTTAGTTTACAAGGTCCCAAGACCTAATGTGAATGTATTAAACACATTACAACACTAAATCAAGGAAACATTAAGCTTAATTTAACAAGGAGGCCCTAAAAAAGTGCGAAAATGTAAGGGTATACATTTTTCATCATTAAAACACGGATTGACTGCCCCTACACCAAAAGCCTAAGTTGTCAATGAGGGCGACATTATAGAGGTTAAGGGGTATCGATGAGGGTTGAGGGTTCCGCATGACAACACTTTACCCCCCCAAACAATAGGTTGATGGACATAGTTGATTGCAAGATAGAAAGAGTGTTAAGAGTGGAAGTCGAACCCTCCCCAATACAGTCACTAGTTTTGTTAGCCAGATCAATTGCCACTACACCAAAATCCTACGCTATTAGTGAGGGTGACATCAAAGAGGTTAAGAGGTACGATGAGGGTTGAGGGTCCCATGTGACAATAGGTAGTTACTGAACGATATATGCAGGAGGAATGGAAAGAAGAAATAATTTTTAATTTTGGTTCTTATGAGTTGCTCAATTTTAAATTTTATTTATATTCTAAGACATTGGTAACAATTTTTTTTTTCCTTATATTGGTTGTCAAGAAAAAGCATTGAATATCATTTCTAATGAGATTGTAAGTGCATAGAAGAGTTCTAAGATAGCTTTATCTTCATTGTGACAGAGTTTACTAACGGGTGATTTGCTTATAAAGGTTTCTATCCTTTTGGAATTGCACTCTAAATAGTGGTTAACAACTTTTTTATTATTAAAGGTTCATTAAAGAGATAAGTTGGAGATATATTCTATAATAAATAAATCATATCTCATAGGAGGTATAAGTTCAAATATCACATTTCTTTGTGGATAGATAAAAAATATGAATTACATAGTAAAAAGTACAATAATATTTTGTATGAACTATATTTCACAAAATTAAGTAGGTCAAAATGGAAGTTTAAAATTATTTCTCTTTGGATGATCTATTCAATAAGAGAATGGGTAAAATATCTCAATTTTAGTGTGATTTGTTCAATTATGGTTTTATTTATAAATCCTTAATATGAAGTAATGGCTAGTTATTTATTTTGTTTCCACCTCTTGGCTAATAGGATACTTTGGACAATTTTTACTTTTGTCTTTTTCACCTCTTGGCTAATAGGCTACTTTGGACAATTTTTACTTTTGTTGGAGAAACAAAGACAAGGTGGGGTTAGATAATATGTGGTTAGGTAGTTGGTATTTATTATAGGACATAAGTGAAATGCTACAATTACAATGAATCATCATGATAATCTTCATTTTAGTTTTATAATAAAGATTTTTTTTCATGTTACACATGTATAGATGATCAAAGACATTGATAGATGATAAATTTCAACATGATTGTCTTAGTGTTAACAAGAGGTCATAGATCTTTTGATTGTGTTAGTGTTAGCAAAAGGTTATAGATATTTAGATTGCAAGAGGTATCATACACTAGGCATTAGATGTATAGGACTAATATGTGTTTCTCATACACAAATGTGATGCAAAGGATTAAGCATCATAATGATGTGTACAATCATAAACACAAGTTGATTAGTACCAAAGGGAAAGAGATTGAGTTTATAGAGTGGTAGGATGAGCTTGATTAATGGATTCTCTAGATCATCTCTGGTTCCCTTTTGAAATGGGAAAATTGTTAAGTTTATGATTTAAAATTGTTAGTAGTTAATAATGTTATGTTGGTTTAATAATTTATTGTTGATTTTGGAAACTTCCCATAAGTATTTGGTTGGAAGTTTTTTTGATAGGTATTCATAGGAATGCCTTTATTACCCAATACATGCTTATTATATTTATAGTGTGATCATTTGTGTCATCTTCAATGTAATTATCTATTATCATTTCTATGTTTAATCCTAGACCTTATAGAATTTACAATGGTAAGGGTACTTTTGGCCACTAAATTGCATCCTTTTTCCGAGGTTCAAGAATAACAAAAAAAATTGGACATTTAATATGTTAAATAGAAAAAACCTCTAGAAAAAGTAGAATAATAAGTAGGCATTATTTTGGGTTAGAATCTAACTCTTGATAGTCTCTACTTATTTCTAGATTTATAGTAATCCCTATCTAATTACTTAGCCATTTTTAAAAATATTTTGTTGTTTTATTTCAAAAAAATTCCTTAAATAAATTTTGGGATGTGATGTTATTTCACCTATATCTTCTTATTGATATTATACAAATAATATATATAATACATGTTTATTAAAATAATATATGTTAAATAAATCTACATACTAGCATACCTATATTTAAAAAAATATATGTAATGTATGCCGAGAGATATCCTTTTGGAGGCACCTATAATATAAATAAAATAAAATAATCCTTAAATAACTCTAAAGTAAAAAGTAAAAAACTCTTCAGTAAATAAAATAACCTAAGAGTGATAAAATAGCCTAATTATAATATTAATTGAATTTTATTTACAACTATTTTCATTTTTGTGAATTTTATTTACATTTTAAAAGAGAATACTTGTTAACCCACCAAAAATATATGTAATCACCATGTTTTAAAATAGAAAAAAATAACATTAATTATTTTTGAACAATAAGTTGGTAACTATATTGACCTAATTATATAGTTTGTGTTTAAATGGATCATTAAATATACTAAAAAATATATATTCAAAAATATGTTTAATAAATTTATAAATTTTATTTAATTGATCTAATTAATCAAAGTGTTAAACGTTAAATATAATATTTTATTTTTAACATTGAAATCCAGTGTAAAAGTGCTTCGGATTTAACTATGTGTGTTTTTACATCAAGTTTTAATCACACTAATATAATGCATTAGTATATCATGTTTTTTTATTATTATTGATAAGTGCTATCAAGGGGATAGTGTCCAAATACATTGTTGTAGATTTGCAGATTAGTGACCATCAAAAGCCAACAACAGATGCCAAAGGACCCCTAAGAATACCCGTGGGACAGTTACAAGAGGATGTAATGATACACAACAACCTAGTTTCTACCAAGGTATTCCAGTCTTTCCAGGCTTACAATAGATAGCCAATTACAGTTTGAACACATGTATCTGGAGAAGGGAGTAAGAATCTTGTTCATTAATCCCTCCCAGAACACCTCCCAAGCTTTGTTCATGAAAATCTTCCTTGGTTCCCTTCGCAGTTGCTTGGCAGAGTCAGTAGATGAAGAGGAATCATCCACTAAATCTTCCCCCTCATCCTCAGAATCATAACCCAACCACGTACCACTACCATGTGATTGTAGTAGGTCCGCAAAATAGTCTGTGGCCAAGTGACAACAATCATGGGATTACCTATTCATCTTTATCCTATCTTGCTTGAGGATTACCTTCAAGTCTTTCTAGCGAGCAATGTTGGAGTCCACGATGACCATCTCCACTTCAAATACACCCCTATTCGCCAGACAGTCAATAGCCTTATTGGCTTCCTTATACACATGTGCTAATGAGTAACTGTCCAGTTTTCTTAGGAGACCTTTAATCAGACCGATCCTATTATCGAGCATCCAACTTAGTGACTTCTCAGATATAGCCTGAATACCTATCTTTGAATCTCCTTTGATTTCCATCGAGCCAATGCCTTTGCTGATGCATAATTGTAGGCCCATCTCTAATGCTTCCATCTTGGAAATATTGTTGGTGCATTCACCGAGCCTCTTAGATGCAACCCACATGCATTGACCCATGTGGTCCCTAATTAAACACTCCACACCAGCTTGGCCTGGGTTTCCCTTGGCAGCCCCATCAAAGTTCAAATTCCATGCAAAACTTCTTGGACTTAGCCAACACACCTCACTCCTATTGATCTTTCTTTCACACACGAATTTTACCATTGGATATTTTATCCCTTTCCACACTTTTTGAATCTCTTCATCCCACCATGTGAATTTTGACTTCATGCCAATTTTTGTCTTGTTATTTGCCACCTCAATGATTGCCCCTTATATTCTTTCGATGAGCCTGCCGCTATAGAGAGATTCTCCTTTGAAGATCTGCCTGTTCCTCTCTTTCTAGATATGCCACACAACCAAGGATGGCGTCAAGACCCACAACCCATGCCAATAACCATTCCTATATGCTATTGGCCAACCATTTAGGAATTCCCGCAATTTTTCATTTCTTGGGCCTTGGAATTGGAAAGAGCTTTGAAGCCAATCCCAACATGCAGAAGCCACCAGGCATGACAAGAACAAGTGGTCCACACCTTCCTCTGCTTGTTCGCAAAGCATGCACCGTGAGTGCCCATAGATTCCAAGCCTCTTCATTCTTTCTGAAGTAAGGCATCGATGATGGATAGCCACCCACAAGAAGGCACCCGCTTTTGGTAGCATGACATGGTTCCAACATAGAATTTCCATCCAATCATTCCTCTCCCCAAGTTCAACTTGAATTTTGTAACCCAACTTTGTTGAGTATTCGCCAAACTTGGCCCCACACCAGATGATGGTGTCCTCATTCTTGTTTATGCTTATCACCCTCCTATTTAGCTCCCATGTTATTTCTTTGATTTTTGCCTGTGGCAAAGGTAGGTGGCCCAAGTTAATCCAATTGGTGTGGGCCCCCAACCCATCCTCCTCCCAGTTGATGTAGTTGGCGACCTTGGAGCCAAATTCAGTTTGGAGCCTTTCAATGTGTTGTTCCAAGTCAAATAACTCCACAAGACTTCTATGCCCATTCTAGGAGTTAGTCCAAAATTCAGCTCACAACCCATTACCAATTCTCCAGGAGAGGTGGCTCGTGATTAACGACTTGCAATTCTTTATAAATTTCAATGTGGCTGAGCCACCTTGGAGGTTATATATGGTTAGAATTCTGGAAGGCGAGTTACAATATAGCTATTTGTTATGGAGGATTCGACACCAAAGTTTGTCTAGGTGCTTATACATTTCCACACCAACTTTTCCCCTAAAGCTGTGTTTTTCAATCTGATTTTCCTCAATCCAACACCACTGTCAACCTTAGGCCTGCACACAGATTCCCAACCGATTAATGGAATCTTCTTCTCATTCTTGGAGCCTTCCCATAAGAATTTCTTAAGAATTCCCTCGATACCATTCTCTACCTTCATAGGGGTGTCATAGCAAAACATTTTGTAAATTGGTATCGCTGATAACACAACCCTGATCATAGTGATTCTCCCAACCAGTGTTAACCAATTGTTTTTCCAGGACATTTCCTTACTTATGCACTTACCAACAACCTCCTCCTAGTGCTTGGATCTGCACACACCTTCAAAAATATGCACCCCAATAAACTTGGCCGAGAGTTTTTTAATTTGGAACTCCAATAAGGAGGCAATGGCATTCTTGACTGACACTTTTGTGTTGAAGAAGTAGATTCTTGAATTTTCCTTGTTCATCTTTTGTCCAGACTGTAATTCATATTAGGCTAATGTCTCCTTGATGCAGCTTGCCTCCTAACTACTTGCCTTTTCGAACAAGGTAGTGTCATCCACGAATTGCGAGTGTGTTATATGTTCAACATTCAGAGCCACCAACACACCTTTCCATTCTAATCTCTGTCTTTGGAGCTTGATGGAATAGCTTAACGCTTCTACCATAATCACAAATAGGGAAGGGGAGATGGGATCCCCCTGCCTGAGACCATTGGTGGAATTGAAGAAATTGTGTAGAGACCCTTTCACCAAAATAGAGAACTTGACCGAAGAAATACAGTGCTCAATTAGGGCGTACCAATGACTGTTGAAGCCCATTCTTTCCATTACCTTTAGAAGAAAATCCAACACCACCTTGTCATAGGCCTTGCACACATCTAGCTTAATGATCATACCCACCATATGGTTTGGTTTTAATGTATGCACAATTTCGCTAGTAAGCAATATGTAGTCTATGATTTCCCTTCTTGGGAAAAAACTTTTTTGTTCCATGGAGATGATTTTCCCTAGAACCTTTTTGAGTTTGTTGGTGAGGACTTTTGCAATCACTTTGTAGATCATATCGCATAAAGATATGGGCCTGTAGCCTCTGAACGAGTGACACTCAGATTTTTTAGGGACCAGAGCAATTACTGAGTTGTTCAAATCTTTGACGAACCTTTTTGTCCTTCAAAATTCCTCCACCAACAACCAAAGATCCTTGCCCATAAAGCTCCAACAATTCTAGAAAAATCTTGTTGTAAAACCATTTGGTCTGAGTGCCTTGTCTTGGTGTAATTGAAAAAGGGAAAATTTAACTTCTTCCATCATAATTGTTTCACATAGCATCATGTTGACCTCATCACTCACTCTCTTGCTTATTGCATCCAAGATGTCGCCCACACCACACCCCCCACTTTGCTCGCCAAGGAAGTTCTTGAAGAATGCCACCGCAACAATACCTACTTTAGAGCTACCCTGAGTAGTGAGTCTATCCTTGGTACGAATTTCTTCAATTTTGTTCGCAGCCCTTCGTGCCAACACCGAGACATGGAAGAATTTTGAATTTGAATCACCATCACGAAGCCAGAATTCCCTTGACTTGTCTCGCCAAAAAATATCCTCTCTTTTTAGGAGTTCAAAGAGTTTTATTTTTAGTTCTTTTTCTTTAAGGAACTCCGCATTCCTCATGCCTTCCCTTATCACCTTTTCGTTTAAAGATTTCATCTCTTCCTCAACCTTGGCTTTTTCAGCAAAAATGTTCACGAATTTCTCCTTATTCCGTTCCTTTAGCTTCTGCTTTAGATACTGAAGTTTTTTTGTGAATTTGAAACTAATCAATCCTCCTACCCTATGCTTTTTCCACCAGCCTTCCAGCAGATCAATGAGACTTTTATCCCTCCACCACATGTTCATAAATCTTAAGCTAGACTTCTGTGAGTTCGAGCCCCCACATAGGGCCAATTCAACAGGATAGTGATTTGAAATAGACCTAGGAAATATGTGTGTAGACACTTGAATGTTGTCATTGCACCACTCAGGGGAAATTAGAAATCGATCCAACCTTTCTGAGATGGCAGTGAAGTCTTTTTGGCGATTAGTCCAAGTGAACACACCATTTGAGGTAGGCCAGTCTTCCAATCTAGTGCTAGCAATGAAGTTGCAAAAGTCTAAAGTAGCTTGTGAGATGGTCCTTATACCGCCACTCTTCTCCGACAATTCCAAGAATGCGTTGAAATCACCTCCAATGACAAAACTAATCCCATATTGAACCCGAATGAAATTTAACACCAAACCCCAAAGAGCAGCTTTGTCTTCTATTTTTGTCGGACAATAAATGTTGATAATCATGAATTGGCAGTTAATACCCATGTCGTAAAATTTTGCTTCCATCCAATTTGGGGAAGAACTTTACTTCCATCGAGACCTCAAACTCCTTCCACATAATCCCAATTCCCCCAGCTGCACCCGCCGAGTCCTGAAAATGCCCTTTCCAACTCCGACAATACTTCAAAAATGCTTTCCCTTCATCACCCGATAGCTTGGTTTCTTGGAGTAAGACTATATTGTGCAAAGTTGTAGTTGACGTCTGACCAAGCATCGCTCAGGGGCCTTTAGGCCCCTGAAATTCAATGTGATCAACTTCATTGCTTCCCAAGGGAGGGGCTTCCTTCCTTGGTACTTAGAAATTTCTTGATGCTGGTGTACTTCTTTGCAGCCGCCTCCCCTTCCCTTAACTGCTTGAAGGACTTCGTGCTATGGGAATTCCCATGCTTGCCGAGTTTTCCCAAACCCAGTTGCTTTGCTGTAGTTTGTGATATGTATCTGTCTTCGACTATATCCAACTCACCCTTTGGTGCTAGATCTGAGTCCATATCATCAATGGCATGGGGGGACTCATCCACCCCCGCAACTTCGAAAGTACCCGGACCATCAACCTACTGGGTATTCAAGGCAGAGAGAGCTTCCACCTTGTGGTTAGAGGTGTCCATACCAACCACATCCTTAATTGCCGAGGACCCATCCAGATTTTCCTGTGCTTCAACTTTTTCTAAATCCTTGGTCGCCAGTGGCACCTCCGACGTTGTCGACAACACAAAAGGAATTATCTGAGAGTCGAGGATCGACTTATTTTCCCTTGCTTTCTTCTTCCACATCTTCTTCTTTTGCTTTCCTCCTTTGCACTTCGATTCATTGTGGCTTCAGGCACCACATTTAGGGAAATACTTCCTAGCCTGATCAACTTCAATCTTCTGGATCCACCTGTCCCCGTCCATTATTAGGCTTATATTTCTTAAGGGATAGTGTCAATTGTGGCAATATTCATCCTGACATATTTGTATAAATTGCCATCCAGGATACCCATGTCGACTTTAATTAGGGTTCCCAACAACCGACCAACTTTTTCTAAACACTCGCCAGTCTAGTATTTGATTGGAAGATTGTATAATCTGATCCATATTGGTTGATCATAGGGCTGCATCTTGATAGGATTGAAGTTTTGGATCCAAGGTTACATGTACAATGGGAGTTTATCCAAATACCATAGACCACCCTTTGTTACCCTCCTTTTCACCTTCTCATCCACAAAAAACACGGAGAAGAAGTTCTTTGGAAAAAATCTTATTTGGGTATAAAAGTGTGGATTATCATGGAAAAACATGCCCTTAA
>VDFB02008264.1:0-25415 GCA_007258455.2 Sequoia sempervirens
CTAGCGATACATCAAATTATACATATTTCATGGAGATGGTTTATTAGATTTTGTAGTCAAATGAGTTAGTGTAAATGACCATAATGCTTGATTAAGTTAAAAACTAATTAATCTAATTGAAATTAGACAATATAAATGAAAATATTGTAAAAATACCCTAGTTTTTAAATAAAATCCAAAAAAAACCCTACTTTTTAACAAAAATCTATAAGATTCTCTAATTTTTAATAAAAATACATAAACAACACTATTTTTTAATCAAAATCTATAAAAAAAAACATTCATTTTTAATCAAAATCCATTCTAAACTCAAGTTTTTCATAAAAATCAATCAAAAACCCTATTTTGAAAAAAAATCCATAAAAAACTAACTGAAATTATACAAATCTAATTCAAAATTCGATTAAAGCAAAAAAAATCCAAAACCTAACCTTTCAAATCGAATATCTAATATGTGAAAATGTCCTCACTGTGCGCTCATAGCCTCTGTGCAAATGCTAAATGATTTTAACAGTCTGAAATAGATATATGTGTGTGTGTGTGCCTCAAATCGGATATCCGATATGGAGATCTTGGTTTGGGCATTGCTTTGGAGCAATGTACTGACACCCAAGTCACAAAAAATTCAACTCGGCATTTTCGCGTTTTTGGGTCGATGAAAAATGTAATTTTTTTCCCATTGCCACTTTTTGGCCCATCATGATCCTACACATACCCTTGGTTCTTTATGGGCCTCTAAGTCGTGATAGGATTTGGTTCTTATCATTGTAGAGGTTCTCAATTATGCCTTAAGTGCCAAAGCAATTCAAAGGTTCCCAATGGGTGACAAAACTCTAACATGGGAGAAACATAAGAGAGAAAATGATATATTACAATATTTTAGGGAACCAAGAACTTGGAACCTCCACCTTAGGTTTCAAGTTATTGATGAACCTCCAACAAGAGGAAGAGAAGGCAATGTTTTGAGGTTCCCGTTAGTAGTTCTATCATCGATGTCAAGTGTTGAAATATAGAGGAAGCTAAATTTTAAAAGAGGGGAGTTAGAAATTGTGTTCATTTGGGGATAATGAGGGACCAAGAACTCGGAACCTCCACTATGGTTTTTAAGTTCATATCAATTTTTGATAATGTAAATACAATGGGAAAGTGTTATGTGTGGTAGATATTTGTGGTGGTTCTAGAACCACCTTTGGTTCCTAAAAAGGACATGAACATTGAAATGTTTGAAGATTCCTAACTAGGTAGCAAAGCTCTAACAACTAGAAACTATTAAAAGAGAGTAATTGATAAGTTCCCAATGAGTGATGAACATCTAACATGATATTTCTATTAATGCATTCCAATGCCCACCAACTAACAAACCAAAACCAACATTTATCACACCATCTACCAAGACATTATTGTAGCAATTTTTTTAGGAAATTTCTTTGATATTTGCACTTAACCCCATAACCATTAATTATGGTACAGGTACAAAGCAATGTTCTTCACCTACATATCATGCCCCAAAAGGACATATTTTCTCTAAAGAGTATGATGAAGATGATGGCTAGGGTATGGGCATCCCCATTGCAACATACCACTAGCTAGGTTAGGGATTTATTACTAATCTAATGCCTTCCTATATGTGTATTAGTGACTAATATGCCTCTTTTTTAGTAGTTCTTAATAGTTCTCAAATTTTTAGTGCAAAATAAGCAAGAAAAAATTCTCTAAGTAGTTTTTCCCTATTTTTTTAAGTTGTACAAATATTGGCTCAATATCATGGAATCAATAAATATTGTTGTTTTAACCTCCTCTCAATCTTTTTATATTATGTATTCTCTCATTTGTAAACATAGTTTTTGGATCTTTTTCTTTCCTTGCTATGTTGGTTTAATGTTCTTAACTTTGTGTATGAATGATACTTTTCCTTTTTGAAGAGATGTATGCTATGTACAATTTTTTTACACAAACTATTTTTGAATTTCATCTTTCCCGCATAGTTATTATTAAACCCTTAACCTCCATACATGCTTTCAAGATCTGGTAAAATAGAGATATGTGTGATTTTTATAATTTTTTCATAGGTTCCATGTGCTATTGTGAGTTAGGAGAGAGCCCAACTATGTCTTGGTGCATCACCGTATTTCCTTTTTTATTATCTTCCTTCTCACTTTTTCTCTTGTGAATCATTATTTAGGATTAGGTTTTAGTTTCAATCCATTTTTAGTTGGATCAACACTTACATCTAGGATTAGAAAGGAACTAACCTTCTCTAGAGGTCTAATACAAATTTTTCAAGGTCCCACACTTGAGAGATCATTCCCATTGTTGTTTTGAAATGCTAAATTGTGTTCAACAAAGGTGCAATCTCATGTGATAATAGTTTTATAAGATGCCAAATGGGACCAATTTAACTATCCTTATTGGTGTGATAAATGTCTTGTACCTATTCAATTCACTCACTAGGGACTTAGAGGACATATTCACATGTTAAGTTTACTTAGGTCCTAAGATTATTTCTAGAAGACTTAGTTGTCATGTCTAGATTTTATCTTTTCCTAGGTAGTTATGATAAGTTGTCTCATATCATAATATTATGACACTTGTCATAATCTTATGAAATTTTATGCCTCACCTTGGCTATATAACCAAGGGTCTCTCACACATTGTACATTGATTTTTTTTGCACTCATTGATAAGAATACAAATTTTTTTTGCCATATTGATCTTCTAAGTATTTTGTGCTTTCCATAGACCTTTAGATCTTGGGTGGTTATCTCCATCGCCAAATCTTACATGGTATCAAAGCAAGTTGAGTGCCTTTGGTTAGTCCTTTAGGAGATCTTGAGTGAAAATCTTGTATTTTCTTGAAGTATTGAGTATGCTCTTCTCTTGCATCTTTGGATGATCTAGAGAATCAAAAAGGTGTGATAGAAATATAAGATTTTGGGGGGTTCCTTTTTGTCTTTGTATTTCAGGTGCATTTTGGGAGCCTTTTGCATCAGATCTGAGCTCACCATTGCATCTAGAGTGCTCAAGAAAGTCAAATATGCCTTTTGTTTCATCTTAGTTGCACATTAGAAGCCAAATCTGCAAAGGTTTGAAGATTGAAGGAGGTTTTTAGATCTAGAAGGAAGTTGTTGCTTCAAATCATTTTCAGCCAAAAAGGGCATCGCCATCACATCCAAAAGGGCCAAAAACCCTAAGATTGACTATCAAATGAAAAAAATTGGAGAAAGTTTTCCATCAAGGAAAAAACAATTGCCCATGGAGTCATACGGACCCCTAGGTTGTCATTGATGTATCAGTAAAAAATTTAAAAAAATACATATTTTGTTATGATTAAATTTTTCTAAAAAAAATCAAAAAAAATTTCAACATTTTCTTTTTAGAAAATTTTGTTTAAAAATAAATAAAATAAAAAAACAAAGTCTGAGTACATAAAGTACCCAAGGTAATTTGTAGTGCTCATGGTGGTACATTGGTGCCCACTATGTGCCACATGGCATAGGTGAGCTTCACATCCTCCCACCACTGACAAAAGGCCAAGATAATTAAAAACCAGTGACCTTCAATTAAAGCGGTAGGTAAAAAGAATCATTTCGACAAGTGTACAAAATATTCCACTACTCTTTGCAAATATTTCGCCCACATCACATCATTGGGGTCCGTAGAATATTCCTCAAAGATTTCGTCGACTACTAGACCCACACTGACCCATGACGGTTGTTCGATTGTCAAATTTAACCTAGAAATTTGTTGATGTCAGCAGGGTGTCAACACATTTTTGAAAAATTTGCCCCCCTCACAAATGGAGTATTCAATTTTGTAGTCCAACTTTGAACGACCATAACTTGCTCATATGACCTTTTGAGGTATTTTTTTTAGTTGGACTAGTTTTTCATTCTCTACATGTTGGTGCAGATGATTTCTAATTTTGATGCACAAGTTTTTTATAAAATCTAATTTGTAATAGGTGTTCCTAAGCAATTCCCTTTTTTGGAAATTCTAGGGCTTCGTTTAGGCTCATACGGACTCCTTTTCAAGTGTAATTTTCTTTAAAAGTGTATTATTTTTTTAGAACTTCACAATGGTGCTACTATTTTGTATTCATTGTGAACAAAAATTATACTTTTAGCATATAGCCTTAAATTAATCAATATTAGGACTCTAAGGTTGAGACAGCTTAATCCCAACACTCTTCCTCTTGATAATTATCCTCTTCCTTTGTCTTCTTGAGCACTAGCATGAGATGTGCTTACTTTATCATGCATATTTTTGTAACCTTTTCCACTGCTAGATTGTTCTCTTTCACTTGAAAATTTTCCCCTTCCTTGTTGGAAATTCAATGTGAAACTTGCAAAATATGAACTTAAATATGTGGTTGCAAATCTAAAATTATGTATTCAAGATTATCAATATTATGATATGTGATTAAAAATTCCAACAATGGAAGAAAATTAGCAATACCACAAGTTGAGAATCACAAGTGACATAAGATGTATGTCAAGAAACCCTTGCAATAAAAAACTCCACACCCAAAGAGATGCAATTTTTGTATTAATCTTCAATGAAGTACAATAATATAACAATCCTCTTTGAATCTCGACAGCACTTTGTTACTCTAACAACTTGCAAAAAAATTATGAAACCACCATCTCAATGCTACAGTATATAGAAGTTTATGGGAGAGAATACCACTTGTAGTATCCCAAAACAAGTAAAACCACCTAGAAAACCCACACCCCCTTAGTGGACAACCTAGAAACATGGTGAAAGTTATTAAATTATCATATGGCCTTCACATGGGTGCCTAACCCATAGCCAATGGGAATTGGTCAATCTCAAGTGTTCTATTACTCTCTGATGGCTTTGATGGCTTAAACCCAAGAACATGCATTTCTAGGTAGTCCCCACCCAAAACATGGATGCCCAAAAGGAATACTCTCTTAAGATGCTTTGTAACCATCACCATAGTGGTTCCACCTCTATGAAAGCAATTACAATTTGTCATAGGAAAATAAATAATAAATATTTTTCCTCTCATGTCCTTTAGGACAATTTCTAAAGAACGTGGAGACACATAAATCAACTTAGAATAGCAATTATAATTTCACCTATCCTAAAATTCTCCCACTTGACATTATGCATTGCAATTACATCCATGAGATACAAATAAAAAAATTATAATCAAGTGTAGTGATAAAGGCCCATGGCCTTCTTGCACCAAGAGAACTTATATGTGGTCACTGGCTTCATGAAAGAATCTGCAACATTATCCAAAGTCTCAACCTTCTCAATCAAGACTTTACCATTCTCAACCATCTCTTTCATAAAGTGATACTAAACATCAACATGCTTAGTACGAGCATGATACATAGGATTTTTGGATAAAGATATGGCACTCTAAGTATCACATTCAATCCTCACTGTCCTACAATAAAAACTAATACCTTTACCAAGTCTCTTTAACCAAAACACCTCCTTAGATGCATGTTTATCAATCATATACTCTACTTCAGTGGTGAAAAATGCAACCATTGGTTGTCTTTTTCTCATCCAACTCACTATACCTCCAAACAAAGTATAAACATGGCCACTAGTGGACCTTCAACTATCTAAGTCACCTACCCAATCTGCATCAACAAAACCCTATATGTACAATGACTTAACCACATCATCAGTACCATGATAAACCAAAAAATAATTAGTACCACACAAATATCTAAACACCCTCTTAACAAAATTCTAATTTTCTCTCTACTAGGGTTAGACATAAACCTTCTCAAAAACTCCCACTACTTGGAGTATATCTGGTCTAATGCAAACCATTGCATACATCAAACAACCAATGACACTAGCATAAGGAACTTTAAATATCTCTTCAAAATCATCATCAGAATTAGGACACATTTCTAAACTCAACTTAGTACCAATAGGAAATGGAATATTTATTGGTTTACAGTCATGCATATTAAACCTCTACAAAATGGTATCAACATATTTACTCTAACTTAACCAAAGCTTTCTATGAACCTGATCCTTACTTATCTACATCAGAAGGATATATTTTGTAGCTCCCAAATCCTTCATATCAAACATTCCATAAATCTTAGTCTTAAGCTCTCTAATCATCATCTTGTTGTTACCCATAAGCAACACGTCATCAACATACAAGACAATGATTAGTATTTTATCATCAATAATCTTAATGTAAAGACAATGATCATCCTCACTCCTAATAAAACCCAACTTGCATGAAAAAGTATCAAAATTCTAGTACCACATCTTGGGTGACTATTTCAAACCATATAAATATCTCTTTAACATGTAAACAAAGTGTTCTTGTTTCTCTTTCACAACAAAATCATTAGGTTGTCACATATAAATTTCCTCCTTAAGATCCCCATGCAAGAAATCAATTTTAACATCCATTTTCTCTATTTCAAAATCATAAGCAGTAGTAATAGATAATAGGAATCTAATAGAATTTAACTTAGAAAAATCAACTCACTCTCTTTAAGAGTATCCCTTGGTCACTAATCTAGCCTTGTACCGCTCTAACTAACCATCTGCACTAATTTTTTGTTTAAATTCCCACTTGCAACCAATGGGCTTTCTTCCTTTGGTCAAAATGAAAAGATCTTGGGTATCACAACTATCCAAAGCCATCATCTCATCTTGAATGGCCTACATCCAAGACTCAATTTCCTCTAAAGAGAGAGCCCCCCTGAAATATTTAGGTTCATCATCATTACTCAAAAAATAAAATACACAACAGTAATCTAATGAGCTATAGCTATCAACTGGATTTCATTTCCTTGTGGATCTCCTCAAGGTAGGAGTAATGGGATCTACTTGTTCTTCCTCTACTATGTGCTTGTCCTGCACATCCTCTAAACTATCTAAGCCCTCTTCTTCTTCATCATCTCAAATCCATTTGATTGTTCTTCTACATGTGTATTTCCTGCTTTTCAATCTTTGTCTCAAAGTGCATTATTTTCATCTTATATTTCTCCTTTGGTTTTTATTCACCTAAGTAATCTCTAAACTCCCTAAAAATCAAATCTCTAGAGAAAGCTATTTTATGGGTTAGTAGATTCCAAAGCTTATAACCTTTTACATTCTCACCATAACCAACAAAGATGCATTTCTATGCTTTTGGGTCCAATTTAGATCGCTTCTCTTGAGGCACATGAACATAAGCCTCACAACTAAATATCCTTAAATGTGAAAAAAAATTATTTCTACCTATCCACACTTCATAAGGAGTTTTATCAACAAGAGTTGAACAAGGAGATCTATTAATCAAATAACATATAGTACTTACAACTTATATCCAAAAGAATATATCAAGCTTAGCACCACTCAACATGCTCCTAGCTTTTGGTTCATTCTTTCTACTACCCTATTTTGTTAGGGTGTATAAGGAGTAGTCTTTTTCCGAACAATACATGCATGCTTACAGAATTCATCAAATTCCCTAGAAAAATATTCACCTTCATTGTTAGATCTCAACACCCTTATCTTATAATCTATTTTCTTCTCAACTAAGGAATTAAATTACTTAAACTTAGTGATAACTTCAAATTTTGCATGCATAAAATATATCCAAATGTATCTTGAGACATCATCAATAAAAGTAACATAATAATGAGATTTTCCAAAGATTCAACATCCACTGGCCCAAACACATCCAAATGAATGACCTTTAATAATCTCTTAGCTTTATTAGTTCCATTAGGAAATGATGATCTATTTTGTTTACCAAACACACAATGCTCACAAAAACCATTTTTTCTAATAGAATAATCAAAAATACCACCAATCAATTTTTTATTCAAAATGGTCTTAAAACCCTTTTCACTTATGTGACCCAATCTATGATACCACAATATACATGCATTTTTGGTTCCAATTACATTGAAAGGGTTACAAAAAGTGGAGGAATTAAGCCTAAACAAAGTCTCTATCTGAGATCCTTTAGAAATCACCAAAATCCCTCTTACAAACCTGCAAGCAAACTTGTCAAATGTCACATGCATTATAAAATCATTCAACTTGGATAATTAAAGTAAATTTCTCACAAGTCCTAGAATATGTAAAACATCATCAAGGGTTTTAACCCTTCCGTCACTAAAACATAACTTTACCTTTCCCTTACTGACAATCGTCTTTGTGTTTTTATCACCAAGGAAAAATTCTCCCCCATCATAAGCTAAATGTGAAGTAAACCACTCATTTTGAGGAGCCATATGGTAGGATCAACCTGATTCAATAAGTCAAGCATAATTAATAATAGTGTTAGCTGAAATAAACAAAGCATAAAAATCACCATCTTCTGAGGACTTTTCTAAAGAGGTATCTGAACTCTTTTTCTTGTTTTTGTACTCCATCACATGCCCTCTCTTACCACAATTCCAACACTTTAATCTACTCTTCCCAGTGGTTTTAGAATGTCCTTTATACTTTTCTCTCTTTTTTTTGTCCCCTTTAGGCCTACCTTTTTCTTTGGACCTTCCTCACACATGCAAGGCATCTTGAGAGCCCACATTCATGGACTTTCTTCTCATTTATTCTGAAAGAAGTGTAGTAATGATATTATCCATCTTTGGCTCTGCACCACTATTGAACACCCATAATACTGAGAGGGTGGTGAATAAGTATTCTCTTAAACCATTCAAACATTAAACATCCAATTTCCAATGCATATTCAACTATAATAAAAAAAGAAAGCATGAAACATTCACAACATCACATAACACATGAACACCATGATTTTTATGTGGAAAACCCAAAATGATAAAAACTGCAGTGAGGATTAGCTCACAATATATTATAATTGGTTATAGTATATTTACAAAACTGCTCACTATAGGTGGATTCACTGTCCAAGTGGACTCATTGTCCACAAAGAAAAATATAGAAGAGAGATGGTGGCTCACAACCTATTTTTGAACTGTTACAATTACATCTTTTATATGCATGAAATACAATTCCAATTAAGATCAATAAATTGACTTTACACAGTTCATCTGAATTAGATCAAACACTTTGCTTTCCTCTACATTGACATCACTTTGATCTTCTACTCAACATTCACAACTAAAATTCACATTGCTTTGATCATATTCACATGTAGGATCTTCACATTACACATCAAATGTTCATATCATACATAAAAACATCAAAAGGATCTAACATATATCCACATCAAGTCTAACATCAATTAGGTTGGCCTAATTATATGTAACACTCAAAATATGACTTATCGAATCCAAAAAAAACCATCCACACTATGCACCACAATTCAAAACTTAAAGCAACTTAAAATAGGTCAGCATGAACCTATATTAGATCTCACACTAGACCAAAATACTTATTTAACCTTCCCACAACAGAAAATGTGTTAGGTTGGCACGATATAATACTTAGTAACAAAAACCTTCAATTGTGTATCCGGGTGATCCCACA
The DNA here is from genome assembly GCA_007258455.2 of Sequoia sempervirens. Lineage (NCBI taxonomy): Eukaryota > Viridiplantae > Streptophyta > Pinopsida > Cupressales > Cupressaceae > Sequoia > Sequoia sempervirens. The sequence goes on from VDFB02008264.1 coordinate 9,460, forward strand.
ATAGTGGTTTACAATTTTTGGCCAAACTGGACACTTAAATTATTATTTTTAACTAAATCTTCACATTCGGGCACCTATAGCGGCTAAACCGTGAGGAATTTGAAGATGATGCAAACTAGAGTCTCATCACATTCTGTCTATAGATTCTAAAATTTTTCAAAATTTTGGAATCAGATTGCATTCTTTTCCATCTCATGAAAATTGGTTTTCAGAAAACAACATTTTAAAAAGTAGCCTTACCAGAGTATAAGCATACCTTTTTTTCCATGAGAGGATAAAATTATAATTCTTTAATTTAGATTTGTAACTCGATATCTAAGTACTTCCACTTGGTTAGATAGTTTTTTATTAGATATTTTCAGCTTTAATCAGGCACAAAGTCAAACCAATTCTGATTTAGACATAGCATTGGCCAGGTATAGCTTGGCGTAAATTTTTTGTATGCTCCGAAATTCAAATTTTTTGTTGGATCCAAGGACTGTCCTCTGGTGCACTCTATATTTTCAAAGAAATTTGATAATCTACTATTTTTCCACATGTGCAGGCAGGAGACCTTCATTTTCAATGAAAAACCTATGTTTAATAAAACCCCAAAAAACTAAATACATAATAAAACTAAAACATATTAAAATTATATATTCATTGGATAGCTCATTAGGACTGATGATTCTAGTTGGGTTTGTAGAATGCTCAAACATCCTCAAATCAGCTTCGAGGTAAAAATTAGGTTTTGTGAACAAGGTCAAAAATCAAGGAAAGGGGTTCGCTAGAACCATGGGGTTCTAGCGAACCCCGGGGTTCGAGCAAACCAGGGTTCATTCAAACCCCCTTCAATATGCATTTTTCTATTATTTTATGGGCAGGAAATGTGGGCCCAATAATTAATGGGTTCGCTCGAACTTGTAGGTTCATTTGAACCCCTTAAAACTTGATGCCAACTAGAATCCATACTCTACTACCATCTGGAAACTTGTCCTTAAAAGTGAAAAGCCAAAAACTCATTTGCAGAGAAGTGCGGAATCTCCCACACAACTACACTTGCACATATAATAATTGTAATTTGCTAGGCCAAACTTCTGCTACTCATAACTTTCAATCCACTCGTTAGAACATGATGAAATCTTGGAATTAGATACAACTAACATCCAATAAAATAAATTTAGAAGGGAAGAGTGAATAATTTATTTACAGAGTGGTACGAACCCAAACACGAATGTTCTATTACCTTGAATTAGTCAAATTGACACTTTGTCAATTTCCCACACAAATCACTTTCCAAATCAAACCATCTTGCAACAAAGTCTTCCTCAACAACTCAAAAACCTATTAGAACTAGAATCAAAATGGTCTACAACCAAAATCTTCACATAATTTACAATGTTGACTTCAATGAAAACACTGTAATGCATCTGTATATACCTTCCATGCTCATGTTTCCAAATAGCATCATCAATGAAATTCTTCCAACAATCTCCCCAAACTTCCAACAATCTCCCCCTTTGTCATTGATGGCAACATGCCAAAATATTCAAAACATTCTCCCCCTTTGACATCAAGGGCAAAGGGTGACTATACAACAGTAATGACTTTCACCAAAATTCCGCCTAAGAAATGTATGTATATATACAAACTGTAAAGAATGGATTGAATCCCTTGATTCATGTATCAGAGCAAAAAACAAAAATTGTACTTGAAAATAGCACTATATAGTCTATATATGTAAAAAAGAATTTGAACATAAATACTCAAACGCATAAAGGGTGAGAAATATGTCAACCGAAGGTGATTGACACTTGCAACTTCTGCAAATGGTTTTTCCAAGCTTAATTTCCTTCTTCCCATTCTCTCTTTGCTTCTACAAGAAATCTACATTATGTTTCAAATTCCATAAGAAACTCTTCTCCCTCTTCTGGAGTTTCAGGTACCAAATTCATCTGCTTAGCTTTGTCTGCACTCAAAAGAGATTTTGAAACAAGCATAAATTTGGGATTGACCAAGTCCCTTATTTCTCCAAACTGGAGAATGATGTGTTTTTTTGGGGCTTGCAGTTGAAAGAATTTCTTGTGCATGTCTTTTATTACATTCCTTGTTTCTCCAATTAAGTCAATCGCCAGATTATAGGCACTTGAGGTAGTATTAATTTGAGACTCAATAAAGTCCATCTCCTTCCTTATGCTTTGTGTGGCTTTGGTCCACTTCATGCCATAATGATATAGAGTCGTTGCCTCATCAATGCACCCTTCAGTATCCTTTATCAACTTTGAAAAAAATTATGTGCAATGACACATTTCTTGATAATTTCTAGTATTTTATTATCATTGATTCTCTTTTCCACTTCTTTCTCTCCTTATTTCATTCTAGATGTATAAACCTTAAAATAATCAATTATCAGTTTTAGATTTTCCATACCAAATAGTAATGTGTCAATATTTGCACCAGGTATGGTCTCTTGAAGTGCCTTCACTGCTTCTTCCATCAGTTCACCAATTTTCTAGTGTGTCTCAATAATATATTTTCTTGTGGATGCATGAAACATATCTCCCAGTTGTAACTTGTGAAGGGGAGAGATCTTATCCAAGTCTACACTACCTTGTTTCATCAACAATTGCAATAGTTGTGATGACACAACAGGTTGGAACTTGGGCTACATACTCAATTTATTTTTTATGGAATCTCTAAAGGAGTCGAAGGATTCATTGGAAACCTTTGTTGTTTCCATAGCCTTTCCTTTTTATTCCTTAGAATTTTAGGCATCTATTGTTTTTTGTTTATGTTTGTGCATCTTTGGATGCATCCTTATTCTTATCTCCACCTTCCTTTTCATGTTCGTATTCTTTATACGCGCCATCATTCTCTTTATTATCATTTGTATTTGTATTATCTTCCTCTACAAGGTTTTTTGTATTACTCGATGGAGTAACTTCTTCTTGTACCGAAGGAGGAGTAGTGTTTTCCTTTGCAATGTCTTCTTTGATCGTTGCATCCTCAACATTCATTTTTGTCATGTCCTCCACTTCCAAAGGAGTTTTTTCCAGTGCAGCATCTTCATTTACATCATTCTCATGTTGAGCATCATTCATATGCACATCTTCAGTTTTTGGTTTCATGGTAGGGATATCCACGTTCACTTCTTCTTCATTCACTAGTATCATCTCGAGCTTCTGTGTAATCTCCTCAACTCTTTCATTGATTTCCTTCCTAATCCTTTCAAGATCACTTTGATCTTTTCCCATAAGGGTAGTCACCCTTTGCTTTGTCCTTTGCTCCTTTACGAATATTGTATCCAATTTGGCTCTGTTTTCTTTAGAGAGAGGAGCACTTATTATTTCCAATGCTTCTTCCTTAAGCCTTGCTTCTTTTTCTACAACTTCCTTCTTTCTAGAAAAATATTCCATAAATCTATAGGAATATGTTTCTTGATATTACTCATATCAACCTCAAGAACAACAATGTTCTTGACTATAGCTTCAATGATGGTGGCCTTATCCACCTCATCTACATCTTTGTATAGAGTTGTGGTCTCTTCTAACATCTCATTCTGTAAAATACTATTGAACAATGCCTTTAATTTCATAAATGAGTGAGGCCTTTCTAATTTTGTTTGTTCTTTTTCTTTTCTTTTATCTAGAGTCTTCTTTTGACTTGTCTCTGTTTTCTTCTTTTTCTCCAATGATGGCTTCTTGAAAAATTATTTCCTCATGTGGATAACAAACTTCTTCTTTTCTTCCTCGATCTCCTCTTCACTCTCAATATCAATAATATCAAACCTTCTTCCTTTCACATTGTCTTCACCTTGTGAAGCATCATTTCTCCTTCTTTGAACCAACTGTGGTACTTTTTCTTCCCATTCTTCTTCTTCTTTTGCAACATTTACACTTGTAACCTTTTCTCTTATAACTTTTTGCTTTACTCTTTTCTTAGCAGGGGCAGTAGGTGGTGCAATAGTAGCAATTTTCTTCTTCTCAACTCTTATGGTTTGCACAACCGAAGGGGATTTCTCCCTTACCGAAGGATTGGTAGTTGTTTTCCTCTTATCTCCAACAGAAGGTATAGTCTCAAAGGAATTCTATACAGTGGGAAGAGTGGCAGTTATCCTACCATATCTTCTTATGGTGGCTCATGAACCACTTGACTTTGCCTTAGCTTTTTCTTCTCTTAAATGCCATATGTGTTCCCTTGACACACCTATTTCCTCTACAATATCTTCCGCCATCTTTCTAACCTTCTAAATTATTGTTTTCTTTTGTTCTATGTGTACCTCCATGGATTTCTCCTCGTATGTGCCATATCTTGCTTTGGTGGTGTCTTTGGGACTCATCAACAAAATATCAACAAAACCAATATGGAGGAGAGGTCAAAGTTTGTTGTTAGGATGTCCTTAGAAACCCTGACGAGTATTGGGTATGCCATGTCAATCAGACTACAAAGCGTGGGTAGGAAAATGGAATTTTGTGGCCCAATTACAAACCAATGCCTCAAATGCATACTCAAGAAATATGATACCCTCATACTGGTTGCTGTTAAGATGGTGTTGGGAAAGGATTATCTAGAGGATAAGAATTACAGGGTTGCCTCCAATATTTCCTCTAGATTCTTGGCATCCCTATTGGACATCAAGATGGCTAAGTGGGAGGTAGAGTTGGTGACAAAGTGGCTCTTTAACTTTTACCTATTAGTGGGCATGGAAGAAGTGATCTACGCGGCCTCTTCTGGAATGGGCATTCCTCGTCAGTGTGATATGTGTCTACTTTATGTGTCGGGGGAGGTAATAAAATATTATCCCTTCTTACTCAACTTGAAAGCTATGGCCCTAGTTGAGCATAGGAAGCTCACGACGGTCGAGGTCTCAAGCTTCCCCTCTCTCAGGTTGGCCATTGGATACCGGACTTTAAGGCCTTTGCTCGAGCAAACGATTTTCTAGACTCTGGGGAGTCGGGTTAGGTGTGTGGTCGGGGTTTGGGATAGGTTTTTTAGTGTATGTGATAATCTCCTTTTGTCTGTGAATGACTATGGCTGTTGTATAGTTTCTTCGACGTTGGTTTTATCCTTCTCTTTTCAGTTCAGTCTGTAGTAGGTATATGGAGGGGTCTAAAGAATGCAAATTTTGTTGTCTGGGTGGCTGACGGTGGTCAGTTTTTTTTTTTTGCTAAGGTCTTCTGCAAATTTTTCTTACTTGCACAAGCAGATGAATTGTACTCTTTTTGCAAATTAATACAAATCTAACTTACGTATCCAAAAAACAAAAATGAATTGTAATAAATATTAAAATTTATGTACAATTAAATGAATAAAAAATAAATATGTTTAAATATTTTATGAAGAAATTAATGTGACAAAATTGAAATATCAGTTTATCATAAATACCTTAGAATATGATTTAATAATTAGAACTAAAAAATTGATTGGAATCTACAAGTAGACTTAATCTAACTAAAATTTGATTACTAGAATTTCTCACCTCACTTCTTGTACCTATGTCTAAAGAGAAATGATGTCAAGGACCATTTAGGAAATTCCTAGGAAAGTATTTGTTCTCCTTTTGTCAACCCCCTAAGTTGACCAATTTAATGGTGATGAACAAATGTTGAAGATAGTAACAAGAATATAGCATGCCTAGGATGATGTAAGCATGTGATGTAATGCTAAACCTCTGTTTATTTTTAGTATGGCTAACATGAATGTTTTTTTATCTAAATGGATAAAATGAATTAGGGAATATCCTTAAACACACACCACCCTAGTGTGCAATTTGAATACTTCACACTTTATTCATCTCATAATGGCTAGTTGATGAACTATGGAGATTGCAAATCAAGTCTAGATCCTTGGGATATGTGTGTTAAGAAACAAGGTTAAACTGTTGTAGAAAAACATCTTACAAGTGTATGTAAATCTTAAATATATTTTTTTATCCAAGGATTACCATATGATGATTATGCAAATCTTGCATAAAATAAGCAATAATAATAAAATCAACAAACTATATGAACATGATATTTACATAGAGAAACCCTTTCACACAAGAAAGAGGACAAGTATGTATTAATATTCAAAAAAGAGATACATCCAACACACTAAAACTCTCTTCACTCTAACAATACTCCAACAACACTTGTGTACTTGTAAAATAAATTTATTAAACTATATCTCATTCCTCCAATTTATAGAGAAATAGGAGATGAAAACCAAAAATGGTTTTAAAATAATGTATCATTAAACCATGGTAAAATTAAAAAAATCCATGTCCAAAATGTAGAGGCTCTTCTAATAATAGTAAATGTAACTTCATATGAGCTATGAATATCGAAAAAACATCCATGCCAATAGAAAACATCTTTAACTTGTAAATTTTCCATAAACACCCATATCCCAAAGTAGCCAATCAAAATCATCACCCAAATTATATGGGACCCACCAACAATATTCAAGATGATCCACTACTCAATGATTAGGCCCAAGTTGAGAAATCTACTAAAAATAACTTTGTAACTGTCAATGCTAATGCTACCTCCTTTATGAATGCATATAACAACTAATTCCAAGATTTCTAGGAAACAGTAATTTTAAATTATTTTGTTGTTACACCCTAGACATCCAAGGACACTTTCCAAGAGTGTTGGAGATGCATAACATATGCATGTAAATGGCACCTTTATCCTAACAATGTGGAGATGGAATGAGGCTAGGATAAGGTTATTTTCCAACTTTTACACAAAAATTCACCAACTTATTCACTAGTTAATGTATGAAGGATAAATTATTTGAAGGCCAAAACGTAAGGTAAAAAGGCATGGGTGTGTGATTTTCACTATTAATATTGCCCCTACTTTGATGTGCATGTAAACTACTATGGGGATGCATGTCAAAGTAAAGTGATCATTCAACATGGAAAGTAAATATTTTATCATTAAAAGGAGACAAATATAAATGAAAAATCTTGTACTCTCCTCATAATGAGTGGTCGACTAGTAATATACAAAATAAATAAAAACATATGACTATAAATTGTCACACATTTAAATTAGGAACTAACTACAAGTTTGCATAAAAAGTATTTTTAAAATTTAATAAAATTTTAAATGGAAAAGGTTAAAAAATATATCTAAGAAAAAACTAATAAGACATTTACTAAGAAAAAGGTGATTATGGCTAGGAAATATATTCTACTAATGCAAAAGGAGTGATAGAGGTACATATAAATGGAACTAGTTATCATCCTATAATTACAAATAACTCACAAAATAGAATATTAGTAAAATATATGCCCCCTACAATTGGATGCAAGGAATTTGAGGTAAGGAGAAAAAGATGCAATCATGTAAGACATGTAAAATTATGAAAGGTATATCATCATGTGATAAGAATGTAAGAATAAAGGTAAGATATGATTGTAAAAGCAAGTGTAATGGGGGAAGATAAGGTGTCCCCAATGTTTCTCCCAATGAAGTAAAATAACAAGAGAATGATAGACATATATGCTAGATAAGGATCATGTAAGCATAAGTGAGATGTAAAATTTATGATCATCAAAAGGATATTAACATAAAATAAAATTATGTAAGCATGATAAGGATCATAACATGGAATCATAAGATATATCATGATAAAATCATAAAATTCAATGCATATGAGCATGAGATAAAACTATCAACATAACTTTGAATCATAATAAGCATGGTAGTAAATAGAGAACATGTAAATGTCACAACCATATGATATATAAGTATCATGATATGGAAACATGATAAGAATGGAGTATGTAACATGATAAGTGTGCAATAATAATAACATAAGTATGTGTAAGAATTTGAAGCATAATAAAGATAAGTGTAATAAACCTTAAATATAGATAGCATAAGAGCTAGACATCATAATCATAAAACATAGGAAATATAGAAGCAACATGAACATGTAACATAGGAACATTGTAAACATAGGTCGTAATCATAGGAACAAATTCAACATGTAGGAACCAAACAAAAAATATAGGAAATAATAGGAATATAGAAGTAACAAAATGAAAGGTGCCCCAAGTGGGGAAACAAGACATAAGGCATAACATTGGAGGTAAAATGTGAATATGAGATGCACAATAAACATGGTATAAGAAAAATGAAGAAGTGTAAGTATATATGAGGTAAATAGAAGAACAAGAAAAGAGGATCACAACATACATGTTTGAATCCACTTGTGTTAACATACACAACCAAATTTGTCTTGACATCATCCACATGATAGTTAGGAACATGGAAACAACCAAATATAAAGCTAAGAAAGAAAAGTAAAATTTAAAAAATTCCTAAGTAGTAAGAGAGAGAGATGTAATGATATCTAACCATTGATAGCATCCCCATTGGATGTGTCAATAATATGTTGTAAAATACATCAATAAAATCAATGCATCCCGTGGGATTATCTATGTCACCTTAAAGAGGGCATCCATTAAAAAAGTGATGTGGATATAAATTATGATTTATATATTGAAAGACTAGGCTTAGATGTTGTATTATGTATTTCCTTAATTGTCTCTAGTGTAACCTCCAAATGTTGTGTGCTATGATCTATATAATTATTAGTATAAGAACATTTATCATGCAAGTCTATATGATTATCCTCAACTTACATATATAAGATCATGAATGTTGTGTTTCAATGGAATGTATTTATATGTAGAATGGCCATATAAGTGATGATAAGAACAATAGACTTAACCCTATGTGGTGAAATATTAGACATGTCCAATGGCTTAACCAAAGGTATAGTAATACAATTGTGTTTCAAAATTTGTTCTAATACAATATATGGAGGCTTCTTCAATTTAATAAATTATCTAAATTGTTTCATTTTGTTACATATTATGATGACCATAATTAGGTACACCCTCATTTCTCCCATTATTCAAATATGACAATGATGTTAACACATGAACATAAGGTGAAGTTTTATAAATATAATACTATAAAAGAGGATCTTTCAATAAATAACACTCACTTTTTCAGACACTAGCACATAAATTTGAGAATAAATGATAAGATTTACAAAACATGTGATTTGAAGAGTGGAAATAAACCATCAATAAATTTATTTTGAGTCTCATCATTCCATAATGTAAAACTCAATTTGGATTCAATGCTTGAGATCCCATTATATAATCCTTAATTGTATTGAATGTTCTTCTTTCTTGTATTTTAGGAATTGTTCAATTGATGTCTTAGGCTTAATATTGTAATGAAGTTATTTCATGAAATCAATAGCCAACTCACCAAAAGAAGTGATAGATGCATGAGTTGATGAATGAAACCATGCAAATTCATGACCACTAAAGCTTGTTTAAAATAAATAAATAAATTAACTAATACTCCCAAAAATAGGTGAAGTATATAGTTTGGGAAGTCCTTAGATAAAGCAATGAATCACCTTTGTCACCATACCTTAAAAAAAGGTACCACAAACTCACTTGGTAAATGATAATTAAAAGTGTCATGTGTAAATGATTATGCAAATATCTGACTAGTATCATCTCATTTCTTGAACATTTTCTCATAATCATAATCACACGCTTCTATATTATCAATCTTACTTGAGGGTGTTAAAATAAAGTGGAGTGCCATTGTCAACATGTCCCATTTCCATATGTGTATGCATGTCATGTAATAGTGGAGAGGGATGGGAAATATGTATTATCAATTGGTGCAACATTACCTCACATATACTAATATCTTCATGTTGTCCTCCATCCTCATGTATATCTAAGTCATGTGTTTGTTTAATGAAATGTAGATAATAATTTACTCCACAATCACTTAAAGATACATCATGGGAAAGTACAAAGGATCCAACTATGAGACCTTGTGAACATTAAAAATTGGTATATCATTAAGAATGTATAGAAAAATCCATCATACCTACTAAAGAAGGGTCATTAGAAAGAAAAGAATGAGAATGATGGGTAACACATATTATAGATTCAAAACTAAATTAATAGATAAAAGCACATGGAAAAGCATGGAATGTTGTATAATAAGAATGACATGAGTTAAACCATTATTTATCTCTATCAACCAAGGTATCATCAAATGCATTCATCATGTAGCATAATTATATATAGAAGCATAATATGGGGATATGAAGGATTTAACATGTAACCTTGCAACTTCATTTCCACTAAATTACTCTACCATAGCTATAGCAATGTACGTCATAAATTAAATCATTTTGAATTACAGAAGTCATCAACCTCATCGTGGGAAGATAAATAACTAACATTGTGCTCCTCACTAAACATATGATTAATTTACCAAGATCCACAAGAAAGGGAAGCAATACTAACATGCTTGTATGGAGGTGAAACATGTATATCTACATCACTAGGATCCTCCAAGAAAGATGAGGTGAGAGATCCACAAGTAGGAGAACAATTAAGAGAAAAAGGGAAGCTATCATGAGATGTATAAAGGATATGATCACAAGGTATATCATCATCACATTAAAGAAGCTCTAAATATATCATAGGAGGTGAGGGATAAAGTATCATCATCATTTGTCTCACGAAGTGTAGCATCATGATGAACCATAAAGATAAATAAGATAAAATACTCTAACATAGATGGAAAGGAATTGATAAGGTCCATAAAGGATGAACATTTGGACAAGTTCTCAACAATCTCATGCATGGAACATGAAAGTTCATATATGTCATAAAACAAGGAAATATCATCAAGGACAAGAGAATAATATAGTATTTTATCATATTACCCTATTCCTATGCTACTCAAGGATATTTGTAGATGATTAGAGAAGGAGGAATGAGGCAAGAATCAATAAATATTGAGAGCAACTCATAATATATGAGTATATGCATAACGAACATCCTAAAATAAAGAATCATGAGGAATCATGGTAAATGATCTAACAACAACGTATAGTCAAATGGTGGGGTGGGTAGAGATCAAATAGACGTCAACAAAGAAGGAAAAAACAATAACCAATAGAATAGCAATGAAATGAAAATTAAATATTTTATGAAATACATACAACTATAAATATTTAATGCAAAACCCTAGTGTAAAGGGAATTATCCCTACGAGCATAGGAATTTTTAACTCACAATGAAATGTAAGATAATAAAATACTCACATAAATATTCTAGGTAGATTAAATAAATTGCAATAAACAAATTTGAACTAGGATAAGGAGTTGGGATAAAGAATTGATTTCTATAAATATTAAAACCAATGTAATAGTTAAGTTGATAAAAAAATTAAATGTACTTTACTTTAGAGTCAATAAAGAAATAGATATGGCATGTATCAAATGTCTATTCACCATCGTATTGAAAACTTGGGCCTTGAAAAAATATTGCATCAAAACTAGAAAATTGATTAGAATTTTCTCTAATCTAACTACATGCCTATGGATCTAAATTATACACATGTAGAAGTGAACCTAGCATGCAAAATTAAAAATCACTTATGGGTCTAAGTTGGTTATAATCTAATAACTATAGTTTGCTAACCTCACCTTATTGTGCCTATGTCTTAAGAGGGGTGGTGTCAAGAGAAATTATATGAGAAATTGTTAGGTAAGGAATTGTTCTCTTGTGGTGAAATCGCTAAGCAATTCAATTTAACTGTGGTCACCAAACATCAAAGATACAATACATGTAGTATTGCTAAGATGATGTAATGGTGATGCTTTAATTACGCTATCTACAAGTATAACTTGAATACTCATAGGTTTAGATAGATAATAATGAAATAGGGCATACCTTTATATACACCACCAAAGTGTGCAATTTAAAATAATTTAGGCTTTTCTCAACTCATAACAACTAGTTGAAATGGGGAACATAGCCTTGATTTATATTCTAATTTTAGAAGTTTTTGGTTCAAATCTCTATGTGAGAGTGACCTAGATCACTTTGGCACTCACAAATCTAAACCAATGTGATAATGGTGAAGATTAAAATCATTTTTGAACCCTTGGGATGTGTGGAGATATGGTGAGGCTAGGATAAGGACATTTGGAAACCTTCATAAAAAAATATGTCTATTTACATGCTAGTCAATCCATAAAGTACAACCTAGCCAAAATAAACTGAAAACATAAGAGAAAAGGAATATGCATGTATTTTTCACCATTACAATAAGATACATTAGTGTAAGGACCACATGCAATTAAGTAAATATGGAATTTGATAACCAAAGATGTTATGTAGAATTATAATTATCTATGTATGGAGTTTAGTGTTTAATATATGAGAACAAAGAATTGTAATCACAAGGAAATGTTAAAAATTTGTATGCTCATTGAACATAATTATGCTAATAGATTATATTACAAATTAATTTTCATAATAACACTATTATAATTCTCTTGTAATAAATAGGTTCACTATGTCAACACCAATAGGACTTTACATTCACAAAATTCCTCAAATTCACTTGATGTGAATTCACTACCTCTATCAAAACTTAAACACTTGATTCTAGCATTCATTTCAATTTCAACCATTGACTTGAAAATATTAAATCTATTGAAGGCTTCTGATTTTTCTTATAGGAATGTAACCCATGTCATCCTAGAGAAATCACCAATGAGTAACATGAAATGTCTTTCACCTTGAAGACTCTTAGTCCTGGTAGGTCCACACAAATCAATGTGAATTAGTTCTAGAGGTCTTGTGGAAGAATACTCCTTGGCATTGAACCTTATCCTTGTCTTCTTCCCAATCTAACATTCTTTACACATGGTGTTTGCAAGTTTGACAACCTTAGGCATATATCTCACTGCTTGCATGGAGCAAATCTTTACAAGGTTATCAAATTTGATGTGACCCATCCTCTTGTTCCACAACCAAAATTCATTTGTTTTTCCTATAAGATAGCTTCTCCCATTGAAACCCTTTAGATTATATAGATTTATTTCAATCCTTGACCCTTCTGCCACCAATCTACTAGATTTTCCTTTCTGATTTCACATCCTTGGTCATGAAATAAAAGATTGTATCCTTTTTTGCACATCTAAATTATGCTGAGAAGATTATTCTTGAGGCCTTCAACATAGATAACATATTTTTTCTTGGATTTTCCATCAATACTTATGGTGCCCTTTCCACAGATCTTTGCTAATGAATTGTCTTTGAACTTTACTGATCCGTCATTCCACTTAACCAGATTGATGAATTTACTTTTGTCACCAGTCATGTGACTTGAACAACCACTATTTGTCACCCAGATATTTATTTTTCCTTGAGCATGAAATGTTGTTTGGACAACCATTGAGATTTCAACCTCGTTATCTAATTCCTCTCTTTTGGAGGTGTCATTCTCCTTGGCTTGCTTGATAGCACCTTTTTTTTTTCCAGTTCACTTCTGTAGAATTTTACTATATTCTCAACATTATTGCAAATTTGACATACCATATTTACATTCACCAGAAAATTAAGAGAATTTATACTTACAAAATTCCTTCTATTCATTTCGCATTTGCACTCACTAGCCTTATGACCATACTTATTGCAGATGAAATAATAACCAAGAAATGCATGATTGAACCTATTTTTGGAGAATCTTCTTGCATGAAGAGGCTTTGCTTTAGGTCTGATATCAACTTTCAGATTTCCAAACATTGGATTTTCCAAACTCCCTTTTTTGGAGAAAAGGATTTCTCTTTTCTAAGCTTCTTTGTAAGCATTCTTTTTATCTTATTTCCAATTAGGGCCCTTTATCTTTGTCTTTCTTTTTCTTGGGTAAGATTCCCAAGCCTTTAGAAGCATAAACAAGTTCACATTCAAAATAAACTGCACCTTCTTCTTCATCTATATTTTTTCTTGAATTTACAGAGATCACAGTGGCCATGAATAAGGATTCTTCTCTATCATCATCTGATGTGCAATAATCTCCTTCATCTAAGGAGTAGTAATCATCTTTGGAAAGAAGATTCTTCCTAAAATTGTTTCTTTTAAAACCCTTGCTACTACTTTCATTTTCTCCAAAAGGAAATTTAGATGCATAATGACCAATTATTTGACAATTACAGCATTTAAAAGCAATTTACCTTTGTACTTGCCTGATCCCTTTTTTAGCTTCCACATAAATTTTGCTTCTTCTTCCTTAAAATCACTATGTGAACTAGATGCTTCTTCTTTATTCACAACTTTAAATGCAACTTCTCTTTTGAGTGTAATTTGAACTTCATTCCTCATCCCATAGGCTGTGAGAGATCCATATAGTTCTTCCATAATAAGCTTTGTCAGATCCTTTGGCTTCTTCAATTGTAGAAACGTTTGAATAAAACCGATGGGGGAGAGTCCTTGGAACTTTCTTCACAACCACTGAATCAGTTATATCTTCACCAAGTCCTCTAATTCCATTTATTTCTTCATCTACTTGGAGCAAGTAGCTGACTATTTTTTTCTTCTTTCATCTTTATATTCTAAAAAAATATCTTGTAAGATTGCAACTTTGCTTGCTTCACACTATCATTCCCCTCATACAGATTTTTGAGCTTATCCCAAATCTCCTTAGCAGTTTTGTATTGTACTAATTTAACAAATTCAGAATTTTCTAACCCACTTAGGATAGCATTCTTTACTTCAAAATTATTCTCATAATCCTTCTTTGCATTAGGATTTGTGATAGGATGAGTAGGTTTAGTATAATCATCCTTGGAATCTCTCCAAACATCATAACCTAGCAAGGAGAGGTAGGCATCCATCCTCACACTCTAGAAGGAATATTTGTTTCCATAAAATAGTGGTGCCTTAGAAAAGGACTCCTTTTGGGTCGTGTTTTTTAAACCAATATCTACCTTTAGTTGTTAGGTTGCACCAAGGAACTCATCTTTGATACCAATTGTTAGAAAAAAGAAATACTAAGAGGGGGGTGAAGCAGTATATCCCTCAATTTAATCCAATTCAATTTTAACAAACAAACTTATTACTACCTTAACTAGATAGAACATTCAAAGCACAAGTACACAACCACAACACTAAATTTATGTGGAAAATCCAACTAGGGAAAAACCATGGTGAGAAAGTTGCTTGGAGATATTGTCCAAATCCAGCCTCACAAAATGAAACAAGATTTACAACACACTTTTATGGCTTCAACCATAGGAAGTTTACAACTTCATATCAATACAACACTTACAAAAGAGGCTGCAACCTCAGCATATAATCCTTGCTGAATTCTAGTGATCCATTGCCACCACAACACCTTTGTTGCCTTTGGCTCATTTCCTTCAACGTTCACACAATTCTCTTCTACTTTTCTCTCACTACCTTTGACATTCCACCCACACACTTGTGTCTTCAGCACTTCATTCACACACCTTTTTTCTTCGGCTCACTGTCTCTAGCACTTCATTCACACACTTTTTCCTTCAACACACTTCAATATTTCTCCACACATTCACACACATTTTTCTACCTTCAACTTGTTGCTTTCAACATATATCACTTTTAGCACATTGAACACACACTCTCTCTCCTATATCTCACTCAATCACACACTTTATCCTTCATTTATGCCTTTTGCAAGCGTCAAAAATTTTCTCCTTGTCGACCAAACTAAAACATATAAGCATGAAACATGCAACGACCATAATGAGTCTACTCCAAATCATCCACAAGAAAGGGAAATTGAATGTGATCCAAGCTAGGAGATAAGTAGGACCTATTTGAAATCTGCACACAATAAAAACTTGGTGCAAACACCTCAAACTACCAAGTCAACCCAACAAACACTCAACCCTTCAAATATTAACTCCAGACCACAAGTGGTACCAGAGAGACCAAATAACATCATGTAGATTACATCACGAGCTTTAAATGATATTCAAAAACATTTCCATGCCCTCCTTTTACAACTTTACCCAACATTAAGCTAGCACAGGTAAACATAACCAAAACCAATATCTCTTGCATACCCAAACAACATAGACATAAGATAGAA